>JAYMSU010000938.1:0-11715 GCA_036897765.1 Erodium chrysanthum | reverse complement strand
TCTACATACTTCCGATGTGGGATATACTTCAACACTCCCTATCACTTGTAGGAGGGTGGACTTATACACGTGGGTCATAGCAGGAATGAACAACTGCATATGGACCGGAGACTATAATTAAGGTGAAGGTGACAAACAGGTCATGGGCCGAACCAACTCCAATACCATATATATTAAGGCCCGACCCATTTAAATGTTCGAACTGATAGGTGGAGACCAATGGCCTCATTATTTATACTGGTGTTGTGATTGACATCTTTTCGATATGGGATTTTGACATTGACAGTCAGACTTGGCACGCGAGCCGTGAGACGTTGGGCCTAATTATGATGGCTTTGAGGAGTGTAGGTAGAAAGCCCAATCCATCCAAAAGATCGAAATGATGGACAGATGTCTCATTATACTTATATAATGGTTAACTTCTCTACATATTTCCGATGTGATGCATATTTCAACACATTTATTATGAAATAGATAACTATCAATTTAAAATTTTATAAACTAATTAAAATGGATTCAATCGGGAATTCGGGATGGACTATGGTTAATCATCGTACCTTGATAATTACAAGCTTGACTGAGGGGTCATTCTCATATGTTCTCAGTACTCTCCCCAGCCGAGAAACCTGACAAGTTTAGAAAATTAAGTGAATATAAAACATACCATTAATATTACTAACCATTACCGCATAAATAATTTAAATGTGAATAACTCTTGTAACATCACTATATATTTAACGGTTTAAATAATCGGAGAATATTTTATCCAATTTTTTGTTTTTTGAAAAGTTGAAAGACTAGCTGGTTGACGAATTAAAACTGAGACCTTTTGAAACTTGAAGGATCAAAATGACCAATCAATTATCAATTTTGAAACTAATATTACTTACCATTTCATAATTGAGACAATTAAGCTTCTTGGGTCTGTTTAGGATCACTTGCTTCACACATGAATTTCCTTGGACCAAAACCTAATTTGAAATTAAATATAGAATGCATAAACTACATAACAACAACAACAACAATAATTATAATTGCAACAAAAAAAATACCAAATGGTGCTCCTCATCAAATGAAAGGCGATGAGCCATGGCTGTTGAATGCAGAGATGTTACTAAATTAGACTTTAAGTCTGATATAAAGAAAGTTAAGTTGAGCTCTATTTATAGTGAAACTTACGGATACAGAAAGCAACTGGTTTTGTTAAAATATTGAGTTATACCTACTCATGAACATGTCAGCTTATATTATTTTTTTACAACATGGTGAATAGTACCTTCAAATTATAACTAAATCCGACCATTAATCACGATATAGATTATCTTAACATTTTATCAACTTAATTCTTTATAATGCATAAAATATCATATAGGAAACTAGTTTAAAATAATCCTTCAATTAGTCCAAAATATAGGGTTGTGCACGGGCCGGTGCACCGGACCTTCTGGGAAATTTTAGACCCGGTCCATAACTAGACGGTTCAGGGATTTCAGAAGCAGAGAGAATATGTTCAGGTAACGTTGCCCAAACAGAAATCGTTAGATGTGAAGTGTAACTAGCCTTACAAATTACTTATCAGGCAATAACCGTACAAGGTTGATCCTTCATTCCAATAAGACGGCATGAAAGAGCAGACAGATGTTTAGTTAGGTTAGGGTTCAATCAACAAAATTGCTACTCTTATGGCATGCATCACTAATTTACACCAACACCTAGGCTACAACAATAGGCATAAATAAACAGTGATTTTTACAATACAAAGTCACAAGCTACAATTGATCTGTCTGCATGTAAATGTAGGCGCATCCATCACTCTTTGCTTCTGGAGGATTTGTCCTTGCGTTGGCCGCCGAGAATACGAGAAATCTGCAGGCCACGGCTGAAAGCTTGGTTGAAAAGCATGCGAGTCTGGAACTCTGACACAAATGGAAACCACGCTAGGAAAGCCACCGGAGTGAACAGAAGCAAACCCATCACAACCTCGTAACCGCATGCAAGTGTTCGCACCGATCCCCAGAATCCGAATTTTTGAACAGCTGGCTTGCAAGCTTGAGCAATCTGTACAAATGAGAAGAAATTAATAGGTTTTTTGAGAAACTACAATTAGCATGCATTATGCAATTGATAGGAATCTGATCGATACAAGTAGCTGACTTACCAAAAGCAGCCCCCAACCAGTTGGCATGAAAGCAAGAATGCACACAATGATGTCTTGCAGTGTCATATCCAGGAGGACAATCAAGATTACAAGTATGCCAACAAAAGTAAGGAATATCAATCCTTTGATTAGCCGAAACATAAGTTGGAATTCTGCACTGAACTTCCGCCTTCCAAGAGATACAGTCTTGAAACAAAAAGAACAAACATGCATGGTTAATTATCTATGAAACAAACCCAACTGTTAATAGAAGAAACTAAACAAGATATACTCAAATACGTGACAGAAATAAACTCACCTTCATCACAAACAATATTACAAAGATCACCAGCCACGAAACACCATACACCTGTGCAAAAGGTGAAAAGATAGTGATTAGCTAAGCTTCACCGGTGTTGTGTTGCAACAAATGACAAATTTTATTGTGGCAAAGCAAAGGATATACCATAAAACTCTTGGTCTTTGTAATCTTCAAGTTCATATGATATACCAGTCCATACTGATATATGAAGAATCGTAAAGACAATAGTATCTCAACTATGATTCCACGCTTTCCAGAATAATGAAGATGCTCTTGTTCCTCTTCCCACCATGACTCCCAACTTTTTTCCGACGGGACACCAATACCTCCACGATTGCCAATCCACTTATGCCAGTCGGTCCAGTCATCCAAAATCTTTTGCCACTCAAAACCAGAAGGATTGAACAGGAAAGGGGCAAAAAGCCAAGTTCCAACCATGAACCACATGGATCCAGTGATCAACAGATAAGCAACTGTACTCCTGTAAGTATGACCAAAGATCTGGTACACAAGAAGCAGAATCATCAGCTCAAGACCCTTGACAAAGTGGCTACGGGAATAGAGCCTGTAGTTGTCTGCAAACTTTGCATGGAACACAACAAATCCTCGTCCTGTTGCTCTGTATTTTGCACCTCCATGGAGCAATGTTCTTCCAAAGTAATGGGTCTTTGTCCCGAGAGAGAATGTGAAAAACACTGGGGCTAATTGCAATTGCATTAGTATAAACTCACTTAGTGCAGTTCGGAAACCCCTCTCTAACCCAATTTCCATGAGCATAGGCAATGCCATCAAAAACCCAATTTGGACAAAAGACTGAGATGCAAGGGCCACTTGAAGAGGCTTATTGTCTCGAATTGCTGGCTGATTACTCAACCCCTGTTCTAGTCCACTTAGAACAAGATAAAGGCGGCCGTATAGGAAAATGTATACAGTGAGCACAGTTATCTGTCAGAACAAGAATGGTCAATTTACCAATAAGTGCTTATTATTTTTAAACTTGGAGATCAGATTAATAAACCACGTACCAGAGTACTGGAATAGAACCCAATAGTGGTGAAATAACACGACATCATCCGGAAAAAGTCAAAACGATGACCAAGCCGATACACATCCCGACTCAACGTCTGCTCCCCGTTGCCATTTGCTATTTTTGCCTCAAACATAGATATCTGGTTGAGGCCCACATCTCTTCCTTTGCCAACTTGTATGTATTCATGATGAGTAACATTGCCTTCACGAAGTGTAGAATTAAAGCCTACATTTGTAGTTGTATTAGGAGTCTCCACGTGAAGCCAAGAAGGCAGACAAAATATATAAATAAAGGTGAAAGAAAACTGTAAAGATTACCATACCAGCAAATATGTCTTCACTCAAATTGATAACCTTAGAGGCTTTACTGACACCACCTCTAGTGAGATGAAATAGCCGATCAAATACATCTGGATGACCATAGTGGAAGCGAACCCTAAACAGAAAAACAAGGAAAAGGTATGAAGCAGTTAGCATGAACTACTTGTCTGTATCTTAACTCCAAAACTAACAAAATGACCCCAACTTCTTGTTCACCAAACAACAAATTTCGAAACCAGCAGTTCCATATGAACTGGTTTTGCGGCTTGCTCAACATTTCACTGTCCTAATTTACCGAAATTTACCAGATAGTGGTTGCATTTGCAGCAATAGTAACTTACTTCAGAGGGTTGGCCAGCAATCTCTGACCAATTGTCACAAAGCTTGTTTCCTGATTTGACATGAACCATGCAAGAGAGGAAACACTGTACAAAAGTTGTAAGGAAATTATTGACACTTGGTATGAATGAGATTGGATTAAAGCACGCTGACAGTTATATCCAATAACCGAAAAGGCTCCTACCTTCCCGTGAATATATGCTCCCTGAGTCCAAGAATCGAAGGGTACCTCACCCCATCATGTTTTGTAAGAAATTCTTGGAGCAGATTCCTCATTTTCAAAGCTTCTTCCATGTAGTTATCCTATAAAAAACAGAGGTTACAGACACTTGGCAACAAAAACAGGTTACTGTAACCATGTCAAATAAGACTCCATAGTCCATACCTGGTTCATATCTATTGTCTGCAAGCCTTCTCCACGTGTAAAAATAATGGCATGATTCTGATTTTCAGGCTTCCCTTCACCTAATATGGCAGGTCCCGGAAGTTTTATTTTATAAATAACCTACATTTAGACATCGAGGCAATGAAAATGAAAAATCACAAAGTTGACAGTTAAACATAGTAAAATGTCAGAGATATACTGGATAAATCACTAGGAAGAAGCTTACCTGGTCCAAGTTTTGCACTGGATCCGATGAATTAATGGACTTTGGCATAGCAGCCTTGACCAAAGCAGAATAATAAACTTTCTTGTTTATCTTTTTTCTATCTTTGCTTGGTTCTTCAACCTCGTCGATATACGCTACACGAAGTGATGGATAACTACAAAATGGATATATACCTGATTGTTAGAGACAGAGAGTTTATTTCAATATGTAGATTAATATAAACTGAAACTAAGAGACGCACGTTGTCATAAGCTTTAGAATGTCATGTGCACGAGGATCACCCGACCGCTTGTGAATCCCATATCTTTGGCACGACACCACATATGTAAACTTCATATCAGCAACTGCTTGACATTGTGCCCATAATGTCCTTTCCCCCTTTTGGTGATCCTCTGTATTTAGCTCTACAGCCTTGTACCCCTCCATTAGATCTGAATAAGAGCATAGCCGCACAATGACCCGTCCAAATAAATATTATATAAATTGTGCAGGAAACATGAAGCATATAAGAATTATGAGTAAACATTTAAAATCAAATATTGAGATATAGACTATATAGATGAGTACAAATTAACCAACGATTGGAACCCTGATGGAAACGTGACTTACCTTCATGTTTGGCCATATCAAGGAAAGCCTGAAGCTCCAATGCCTTGCGGTAGTACATCATACCTCTTACTGACAATTGTAATAATGTCTCGAGTCAATTGCAAAAGTGCAGATAAACATCTGATTGCTGACACAGCACATTTCACGATAAAGCATGCAAAAATAACAGAGAATAGGATAGTACCAGTTTTGGTCAGGGTCTGGCCTCTGTAAGATGCCCACTGACGCACCTCTTCTTCTAATTCATCAGTTTCTTTCAGTTCTTCTTCACTATTCCAGTTCATCCTTTCAAGAAAGTTGGTCCATTCATCTATTATACATTATACTGGCTCAAATTACTACATATAGAATGAATAAACTTTAAATGTATGATAACTGTATGAGTTTAACATTTATGGAATTAAGAAGAGAGAAGAAATGAACCTGGAAAAATCTTTTGCAAGTAAAAAAGAATAGAAACACCATCTTCATTTTGTGTATTCAAATCGCGCGAGGAGAAGAGTACTTCCTCCGTGTAGTAAGGAGTTAGAACGCTATAACAGAAGTTCTTATATCAGAAATATGTGCAGTGAAAAAAAAAAGATGAAACTTTCAAAAAAGTGCAAATGCTAATAATAACTGAACGCTAGTATCAACTGAAAACAAGTCATAGTATAAAGCCAGTCTAGCGATTTGCTAATATGGGGCATCTATTATTACTATAATATTAATCCAAGCTTTCAGCCAGCTAAACCTCTATCAGTACTAAAAATGCATTAAATACCGTTGAAATGAAAGCAAAAATAACGGAGCATAGCCAGTGCCCATGTTTATGAAACTTTAGTATCTTATTTCAAAAGACATGGTACATGGCAAGAGTGGTCATTGCTACTCTACTAAAATCACAGCAGCTATGCACCACAGTGGTGGTAATCCACTCAAAACTGTACCCAAGAATTGGCTTGCCAATTTTGGGTATTGTATCTCGAGATTCAAAAACACTATTATGAAATAGAAAGCATAATGATTCAAGTAGTCAATTTATATGAACCCCAGTTTAAGATGAATCAGAAAGGTGGTGAGTATAAATCAAACTTTCAATATTGTAGCTCATGTAAAAGTACGCATATTCAGTGCCAAAATTTAGATGAAGTGGAAAGGAGGCTTACGAGAAAGAAAGCATATTCCGAACTTTGGGTGCTTCAGGCATGTCCATAAACAACGAATTTGAGAAGAATGAAATACGCCTCCTAGCATCCAAGTTGGATGGTACATCCATGGCAGATTCCTTTGTAGTGAGCAGTAGAAAAAGTCGATTAATCTGCAAATTAAAAAGAAAATCACAAAAGGTGATGAGAGTATAAATCAAACTCTCAATATTGTTAGAATTATTTCTGATTCCTAGTTCATATCCTATTACCAGTGTGTTTCCTATTTAGTCTAGCGAAATCCCTACATAAAGGGAGCCTTGCATTGTACTTAATTAAGAAAAACTACCAACGAATTAAATACTTTCCCTTCTATCTCAACAAACATAAACATTGATGACGACTGGACAAACCTTTTCTTTCCAAGCTTCAGTTACGGGAAGTATTGGAAAATTGATAGCTCCAGAGGATGCAAATAACTGATACTGTGGATCAGGAGAGGTCATCCCTTCATGGCCAGACCCACCAAGAATTGAATCTACCGTACTAAGAAAGGGAACACCATAAAAATTGTATAAGGGCCAGAGGAAAAAAAATCTATTGAATAAAACAACTGCATCAAGATGCATACCTATCATCCTGCATTATGTCTCTTGTGACAACCTCCAACATGTCCTGGAAAAGAATCACAACTTGATCCCTGTCTTCTTGCTTGTTATCCGACTGCAAGTAGTAAACTGTCTCAATTAAGACTACCCAAAATCAGGGGAGAACTGAAAATTGTAGTTTATATGTTTCCTCTCCTTACCAAAATCTTAATAAGTCTAACAAACTGATGGTAGAGGCTAGGAAGAGCGCTCATCTTGAACTCTGTTATCAGAGTACCCTCTTCTACATGCTTGTCAACCTCGGAAAATATAAAATCTATGACCCTGGCCACATTAGAATACATAAAGTCAATCCACACACAAAGATAAAAAGAAGCACCAACAAAAAGAACACTTTCAATTTTTCTTTTCCATTATGTTTATCTTGAAACAAAACTTACTGTTTCTCACGATCTCCTTGAACCAAGAATTTGATAATGTTCCTAAATGAAGCATAGCATTCACGAACGGCGCAAGACATGTAGTTGTCATTTGCAATTCTCTTTTTCAGCTCTTTATCCTTGCCATTACTGTCCTTGGCCATATCTAATGCTATTGGGATCTACAAAACATATAAGAGAGTACATGGTGACACAAAGATGACAAAGATTCCCAAGTACCACAAAGCATATATTTTTTTTTTCTTTCAAATACCTTACTAGCGAGTAAAAATGGAGGCCACTGGATAAGCTCCAAGTCACGGTCAGCCCAATAGGGAACAAGCAATAGGTCCATTTCTCTGAAAATTGAAACAAGCTCATTATACATAAGAATGACATATTTCAAAAGCACACATGCACACACAACAAAGAGGGAAAAAACAAGTACGATGGTAGCAATCAATGATAGTTCTCTGAACGTGGTTTACCTATTGCTAATAAGATCTTCTTCCCTGAAACTGCTGATTATTTTATTCCATAGCTGAGCAAATTTTGCAGCCTCCTTCTCTTTGTTCGATGGAATCTATGAAAATAGCAACAAAAAAGATCTAAGGGCATGGCCGTCCATATTTTCAACGCGAACTCACAAGGAAGTAAGTTTAACGTGTAATAACAGAAACAGGTTACCTCGGCAAACTTGCGAGTAAATGTGGCTCTCAACCCTTTCTTCTTTTTCTCATTCTTGTCCTTTGGAATCAAACGGTCATTGAAGGCACCAGGCAATGATTCAAAACGAGATCGGAGCATACTCAATGTTCGTATCTGCAACCAATAGAAAATGTAAATGCAATAGCAGAACCAGATAGGCATAAAGATTAAAGAACAATAACCTTCACGATAATCAGAAGGTTGCCACACTGAGACATAAATTAACCATCATAGACAATTCATCTGAAGATATTTTCATGTGTACTTCTATGAAAGAAATGAGAAAATGCCAGTAATTGGAATGATCTGTAAGCTGTATCCTTATTATACTCAATGCCACTGTAATTAACTACACATGGAAGTTCTGAAATGATAACACTACTGAGGGAGTTCAAATACATGTAGAGTTCACCACCTAGATTAGAAGTATATCAGATAACTGAGATGAGTTGTACAAAACTATTGTGCACCTTTCTATGATGAAAGTATATGGGGCTTTGAATCAATACAAGTCAAATTATCTCTTTGTATCAGTGTGCACTAGCCTCCTCTTTCCTCTTTTTTTCAGAGTAAATAGTAGTTGAGATTGATGTTGAGAACAAAAAGTGATGTACATGAGGCATAAAAGCCAAATCCAGTTGATACGGTAATATATTTGTATGGTTGCCTGAGAACACATGCCCAAAACTGTAGAAGTTAACCATTCTAAAAGATTTGATGAGATAACCTAACATAGCAAGGTATACATAAAAATCCATGCCCAATTCTAATTTTTGAAGTCTTCGTAGAAGTTCACTAACCTCACCAAGACGACGGAATGCACCATAAATACCTCCAAACAAGGTGGAGAATATGGCATACCAAATCTGAGTATCCATAAAATAAACCTACAAAATTTGGTGGGTCATAACTTTCACTTCCCATATCAAACAAAAAGATGGAACGAACAATAAAACTAGTATAGCACATACAAGAATGATTGGAGCCCACAGTGCAATTACAACACCAATGTTGTTCTTTGCTGTAAAGGGAAAGGAAGATTGGTACAACATTTCTTCGCAAATAAGGTACTTTAAAGACACAACGTAAATATATATTTATTGTTACCACGAGGAAAGAACTCATGCCACTGAAAATCAGTTATCTGAACACTCATGATGGCTTTTGTTGGACCCACAAGAGGTTTAATCTGTAAGAAGAAGGCAAATATAAACCAAACATCAGCTTGAACTGACCAGGGCAAGAGGATCGCAATCAAATTTAATTCGGTAACTGCTACTCACACAAATCACTACAATGAACTCTTTATGTTTTTAACTTGTCATATTTATATTACCATTAGACAAGCAAGGATGAAACAAACCCACCTCTATGTAGTAACTGAATGCCAACTTGGTGATTAAAAGAAGAACCCAAAACATTGTGTATCTGAGAAGTTCCAACACAAACCAGATAAGACATCAACAACAGAACATATTTACAGTCAAATGACCAATTATAAATGGATATATATTATAGCTTTCTTACGCAAAAAGAGATAGAGTGCTCTCATGCATCCCCCGTCCAACATAAAGTCGTGGCTGCAAGGCAAAATACATTAACACAAATGAAATGTAAACTTGCATAAGAGTGAGGCATTTTTATTTGACTTGTCTCGTTAGAAATCAAAAATAAATAACAAGAAAATAATATAGAGAATATTTTGCAAACCTGTGACCACCACATCATAAGCATCACAATCCTGTAGTTTGACCTTTCAAGGAATCGCCGAATGAAAGGGAAAAGAAACAAGACTACGGCCAATATATTTGGTGACAAGTACACCATAACAGCTAAAATGAACAAGGAAGATGAACTTGAACTTGAAGTATTGCCAAACCAACTTTTGATGATTTGAGCAAACTGAGGGCCTTTATCCCATGAATAAGCATAAGTGACTGGTAGAATTATCACCCATGCGGCAGCTGAAACCACCTTTAGAATGTATCTTAACTTAACATGGACGGACATAGTCTGACGTGCTTTCCAACTAAGGACTACATCAAGGCAAGCTGCAGACGTGTTGGAGAAAAAATCAAATGAAGTTGACCCTAGTATAACCATTAAATAGCACCGACTTTTGATGAATAAAAAAGCACAAATGTAACTTAAGACAAGGACGGCTTTCTACATCATTGGACTTGGATCCTGGTTATGAATTCCAAATTCCCCGCCCGAAAGTCATAAAAAAATATCAACAAGATAAAGTTTATCACTTAATATAGTAATTAAAGGCAGTCAAGGCTCAAAAAGTTGGGTTATAACATATGGTACTAAGCAAGGCAACATCCATCAGATACAAACCTTGTCCAAGCTTCAATATTGCAGCAGTTATGAAGATGCTTAGTACTTTCTTGAACTGATCACCATCAAAAATTGAACTTGGTTGCCCCGAGCCATGCCAAGAAATGATGATCATAGCCTGGCAAGAATAAGACAGTTTTGCATTTATCATAAAACCATATCAGTAAAAGTAACACATGAACAATTTGATAATGTAGTAGAAAGTTACCTGTAATGAGAGAATAAAGAAACTCCACATCCGATCGAAGCTTCTAAATACATGCCAGAAAGAACGTATCTCAACAAAGTTTACTTTCCCGACCCAACGATCTCTACCAGCTGGCTTCTTGTCCTATGTATCACGGACATTGGGTTTTCAAAACCAGAATTATCAAATGAGCTTTATGATAGCTAGAGTGGAAGTTTGTACTGGAATCTTTTATGTACAAGTTTGCACTAGAATTATCAAAATAGAAGCTACCTTAAGCATAAGAACGTTGCTATAATAGCTGCGACTTAAGACATAGTTTCTTTTATCAATAAAAACAAGGAAATATTCCTAAAATGATGCATGTTTTATACATAAATGGATAAAGCACATCACAGGTGGGAATTGTTTTGCAAAACGGTCATATTGGGCTGATCTCCAGAAAGCGGAACATAAAAGGATGGTATAGCAATTGATCTTACCTCATTATTGTCACCACTCAGAGATTGAGATGACAAACAAAAGAAATCAGCATCTGCTCGCATTGGCCAACCTAGCCGAAAACAATCAGATGACCTGCAATTGAACAAACACTAGAGAAAATTAATCACTATAACATATAAAGCAAATAAAAAGGGCAATGAACAAATGTTTACTACCAGAAATATTCATTTAAGTCGTCATAATTCCTCCACTGGGAATGCTTTGACCTCCCATGTTGACTCCGTTCAGCTTCCTGTTACACACCAATATACCATCATGGTATCATGAAAATAATCAAATACATGCACACAGTATCCTTCGATATACTACACATAAAATCAATTGTATACAACACCTTCGCTATCACATTATAGATCGGGGTAACAACTTTTCCCAAGAAAGCTTCCTCTTCCCCACCATAGGCTGGCTTCACATTTTCTCCTGTCATGGGACTCACATTCCCAGCTAGCAT
>JAYMSU010000937.1:0-11716 GCA_036897765.1 Erodium chrysanthum | reverse complement strand
GCCCGCGTGTTGTCCATTTGGAGCCGCCGCACGGTGGCGGCGGTACGCGTATCACTCTTCCCATCCTTTCGGTTCGCGTCCAGGGAGTGCTTTGGCTTCCCGGAAACGTTCACACTCTTCTCCTTCTTCTTCACCATCTTTGCTTGAACCCTGCAAAAAACAACAAATTCAGCAACAGCTACCGATTCGCATAATCAAATCAGCTTTTCTGGGTAATTAAGCACCTGTGGCGGCCGGAGGCGATATTCCAAGGGTCTAGTCTAGTCGAAACACAAGGGTTTCGAAGAGGGAGATAAATGAGGAAGAAAGGTAGATTTATACCTGGGCTCGATTGCAGGTGGCTTATTGGGCTGGGCTAACAGCTATGCTTCGGAAGCCCATTAGTAGATAATTGGTCCATCAAAGCGTCGCAAAAGGCTTACGTGTCAGATCTGGATTGGTTATTGTGGATGAAAAAGTGGAGCTTGCTACAGATGATCTCTGCCTCTCTCTCACCTTCCATTTCCTTTTTTCTCGCTTCATCTTCAATTATTCAGCAGCGTGAGTTCTCAAATCTGAAGCAGATCTGCGAGCATCTGATCTGATTGCGTCGCCGGCGAATCGTACCATGGAACGCGTTATCAAAGCTGCCAGAAGCTCTGGCTCTCTCAACTTGTCAAATCGCTCTCTCAGGCAAGTCCATGTTTATGAGTAACACCTTTTTTATATCCACATTTGCATTTGTAGTTGTAAATGGTTGTGTTTGGAAACCGAGAAAATGTTCCGAAGAACTTGATGTGGGTTTGCCTCAAGTAACTCTCAACTGGGCAAAAGACAGGATTTCGACAGAGCTAATAAATTTGCTCTTGCACCATTTTCAATGCATTAGCCTCAGTATGCAAGCAGAGATGGTAGAAGTATAAGAAACATGATCTACTATTGAATTTAACTGTAGTGCAACTATTATGCAACATAGGATAATGAACATTGCTCACTCTTAGTGATTGGAATAGTGTATTTAGTTTTTAGATTAATAGATAATATTTCATGAGGGTGTTTGATTATTGGTGCTATTTAGTATCAGTCAATACCCGCTTGTTGCTTGTTGGCACAATTCATATTTGTAGCTACCACATTTTCGGAATAGAGAACAATTATATGTAGGAGTGAAGATCTCATGAGTGTTCATCAGATAAAGCATTTTGGTTAATTGCTGGCATATAATTCATTACATATTCACATTTAATGTTATGTATCTCTATACAGGGAGGTGCCCAATGAGGTGTACCAAATTATGGACACTGCTGAGGAAGGTGACAAATGGTGGGAGGTAAATTTTACTTGCTCTAGATGAACGAACTTGCTTTGTCAGATATAAACTGATGGCTAGTGTTGTGTATCTTATGCCAAGCTGGGGATGAATTGATTCATTTTTTATTGGTAGGCTGTTGATCTACAAAAGTTGATTTTGGCTCATAATAGTATTGAATCGATAAAAGAAGATCTGAGAAATTTACCTCTGCTCACTGTACTGAATCTTAGTCACAATAAGCTTACCGTCCTCCCAGCCGCTATAGGAGAGTGAGTTCACTGAACTTCCTTACCTGTTCGAGTTTACTTATTTATTTTTCAGTTTTCGTTCTTAAGTATGTGTGCATGGATACATTGCAGGCTTCATATGCTAAAGTCCTTAGATGTTTCCTTTAATTCATTACTGGAACTGCCTGAGGAGATCGGATCGGCAAATGCTCTAGTCAAGTAGGCTTTCTTTCTTTATTGTTGATGCACATGCCTAAAACTATAGGGCTGCATATTTGTATAGGTTGTTCTTATGGGAAGATGACTGATTGTTGTGTTGCCAACGCGACTCACGCTTTTAACCATTTATTTGCAATCAACCATGCTGTGCTATTTCACTGTAAAAAACATAACTTTTTTTTTATGTTTAATAAACCCATCACTTCTTATTGACAAGAGTATTTTGATTCCTGCGTTAACTGTGAACTTTTTAATCTTTGGTGCCTTGTGTTGATTATGTGGTTATTCTAGGATCGATTGTTCAAGCAATAAGCTAAAGGAGCTCCCAAACTCACTTGGAAAATGTGTAAACTTATCAGAATTCAAGGTACTTTTTAACTACAGATTGCTAAATGTGTGGAAGCCACAACATGGTCATTAAATTTTGTAATGACATTTGGCTTTTGATGCTTCATTTCCCAGGCATCAAACAATTCTATTACCATCTTGCCAGAAGACCTAGCAAATTGTCAAAAAATGTCAAAATTGGATGTAGAGGTACCAACAAGATTTACTTATTCAGCATGTAAAAGCTGTTAGCTTTTTCTATACTAGAAATCAAATTATAATTGATGTTTTTGTAGTTCAATTCAGATCATTCATGTGTTTCTTATCCATTCCAGGGAAACAAGCTGACAATGCTATCTGAGAATATGATCGCATCTTGGACAAAGCTTACAGAATTTAATGCAGGTAATGAAATGTGTGTCTAATATTAACTTGTTTATATGATTATGATATACATGATATTTGATATTGTATTCATAATTGTAATCTCTGTAGCAAAGAATTCCATCAGTGGTCTACCAGAGAACATTGGAAGACTCTCACGGCTCATTCGCCTTGACATTCACCAGAACAGTGAGTGAATTGAGCAAGATTAACCTTTCAAATTCTTAACTAGTCCATGATTTCATTTTTCGTAAATTTTCTATTTTGCAGGGATTTCATCAATCCCGCCATCAATTTCGGGCTGCTCTTCCCTTGTGGAGTTATACATGGGGTCATATTCTCTTTCATTGCTTCAGAGAATTCCCACAACTTTTTAGGATCGTTTTATGAGATCTTGTTTTGATGCGAACTTTTGGCTTAAGATATTGATCAGGCATTTGTGACTTCCAATTTCAGGAATAACGTACTGTCTACGTTACCATCAGAAATAGGTGCACTTCCTCTGTTGGCAACATTAGATCTTCGCTCAAATCAGGTAGAAGTTCACTTTATGTTACTAAATAATAAATGTCATATGCATCATTATATTCATGCTACCAAAATACCATGACTCGAAGATATAGAGCCCCCATAGGGTTCCTTGGATAATCTTTACTGTTTGGTTAACCGGCTTCCTAGAAATAGGATACAGTAAGATGATGTGAGAATAACCAATGGCAATGCTTCTTCTTGTAATGAGACTAGGACTTTCACCAATAAATGAGAAGTGGTACAAGTCAGATTTTTGCCTTATCTTCTCCATAGGAGTGAGAAACTCATGTTATGTTTTTCCACAATTCCAAGCAAATCAGTTAGAACATCGCTGATGTGGTTTAAATGAGTACTAAAGTTATATTTTGGAAACTATAGCTTAAGCTAAAAATATGTGTGAAATTTTGAATATTATCGATTGATCCTATTCTTGGATGTAATAACGAATTGTCCAACTCAATATCATACTGTGCTGTAAGAAAAATCATGGTAGGGCAAAGGTAATTTTCCTGCTATTAAATGGTTGGATAATGTATAAGTCTCAAATTATTAATGCAGAATATATGAGTATTATGATTTATTTGGCTGAGATCAGATAATCAACATACATGCTTCTCACTTCTCAGAAAGTATAAGGTGCTCTTACTTGGATGTAAAATAAGTAGGTGTTGATGTAATCAAATTCATTTTGTATTCAGCTCATTTTGTTAGGTTCTTTTAAGTTTGTGATAAATAACACATCTCATCGTTTACGTAAAGACAAATTTTTAATAGCTGTAGTTATAGAATTGTGCTACACTGCTACTCTACCTGTAGCCTGCCATTATAGTATATTATTGAATAAAAATGAAAGGGTGAGCTTTGGCATAACCATAAGGTTTGTGATCTTGAGGTCTTAATTCTTAAGTTCAAATAAAGAAGCGCTGAAAATGCTATTTTAATCTTTCGGTTATATATTGTTTTTCTCTGCTCATAATGTATGCATGCAGTTGAAGGAGTATCCAGTTGAGGCATGCAAATTGCAGCTTTCTGTGCTAGACCTGTCAAACAATTCATTGAGTGGATTGCCTCCTGATCTAGGTAAGATATGCAAATTGTAATCTTATACATAAATAGATCCTGATTATGTTATGGTGGAGATTCCTACATTGTCCATTTCGTAGTGCTTTACCGTCATTGTTTGTCTGTTTCACATAACATGAAGGGATCAAAACTAGTGTGTCAAATAATTCACTGAGTGGGATCGCCTCTAGCCCTCTACTAGTTATAGAAACCTATGGACTATAGTTCAGTGAACTAATTTTGCCCGTCTTTATGGGGATGCATACAATAATAGGCCATACATATTTTCGTGTTTCAGTAATTCAGTTTGATTTGATGTTTTAAGTTTTGACTGTCCCATTTGAAGTAATTTGGGAGAGAAGCAGATGTATCAAATAAATATGTAGTTGCAACAGCCAACAGTAAAAACTATTTGTAAATGATTACCTTTTATTGTCTCATGTAGACTTTGCGTAAGGTTTTTCTTAAATTCTTGATAAATGTCAGATATATGGTAAAATAGCATCCCCATTGACTATGCTGTGTACTTTATTGGTACTTCTAATGGTTCTATAGAAACTCAAAACTTGTAGGCTCATTTCTCCACCCAACTTAACAATGCTTTGAAAGCTTTGATCACTCTTCATTACTGCTTCAACTTTTGTTTTTATTTTATAATCTCTTGTTTAAGTAAACTTAATCTGGAAGTTGAATAACACTTGTCTAGGCAAGATGACTACTCTGCGAAGGCTTTTGCTTACTGGTAACCCAATTCGAACTCTTCGAAGGTGAGGCTGTCTTCATTATGTGTTATGTATGTGTGGATTGTGAGTATATACAAAATCATAACCTTTATTTCCCTCAGCACATTGGTTTCTGGACCAACTCCTGCTTTATTGAGGTTTCTTCGGAGTAGGCTTTCTGAGAGTGAAGGTATGTTGGCTTTTAACTACTCAGTGTGCTTCTGATGGTTAAACAAAGCTCTTTCAAATGACATAAATAAATGCCCTGTAGACTCTGAAGCTAGTACTCCCAAAAAAGAGGAGGTAGTTGCAATGGCTGCTCGGTTGTCCCTTTCTTCGAAGGTAGTGCTTATTGTAATGTTCGCTTGTATTTGCCTTGAAAAGTTTTGCATATTTTATCTGGACAAACTCTATGAAGTCCACATGTACAACAAGCAACCTTATTTTGTTCGATGGATTTACTTAGTGACTAACTGGTTCATGATCTCTTTCATTCAATGTTATTTACACAGATGTTCATATTTAGACTATACCATATTCCGAAGTTAATGGTTTCTACAAACTCCCCGGTCCTTGCAGTAGTTCAGAATAGCATTAGTGGTTAAAAGTGTGATAAGATAGGTTGAAAGTTACTAAGTTGGTATTTTATTTATTTCTTAAAATTAATTTTAAGAAAGCATTACAAAAAACAGAGGCTACCTGAATACATTGGAAGTATACTAGAGAAGCACCAAGAAGTAGAAAATGTAACACCTAGGACCGATGTGTCACCAAAACGATCCTCCTAAGCCCTCCCAATGAGTGTGACATCCTCTTGAAAAAAAACTCACATCTCTCGTTCTAAATAAAACCATATAAAATGATCACTATAAAGTATCTACCATATGAAAGGCAATTGGTGCATATAATTTTTGTCTTCCTTTTTCTTTTGGATGCTTCCAGGAACTTTCTCTACAAGGGCTGGGCATGAGCATGGTTCCATCAGAAGTATGGGAATCAGGTGAAGTAATAAAAGTCGATCTTTCTAGGAATTCCATCCAAGAGCTTCCAGGTGAACTTTCCAATTGCAGGACTCTCCAGGTCGGTATAGTTGAGCGATTTTTAAGATTGATCTTATGGGTGAAACACCATTTATGATTTTTTTACTCTAATGTCCAGGCATTGGTTTTGTCAAGGAACAAGATTAAAGAATGGCCAGCTGCAATTTTAAAGACACTTCCTAATCTCATATGTTTGAAGTTGGACAACAATCCACTCAGCCAGGTATGATAGGTTTTATTTAGTATCAAATGTACTTGTCATAAATGTTAAGATTTTTAGGTTTCAGATCCAATTGCTCTGCACAACAATATGTTACATCAGCATTCGTCAATACAATATCAAATGTTTGAGAAAGATAAACCTCGTATCATAAGCACCACATGATAAAAATATTTTCCAGCTCAGCAGTATGCCAGTATCTCACCACCCGATTATTTACTTGTAATGTAGATTCCATCAGACGGCTTTCAGGCTGTATCAATGCTTCAGATTCTGGATCTAAGTGGTAATGTGGGTTCATTAGCGAAGAATCCATCGTTTACTAATATCCCACAGTTGAAGGAGCTTTACCTGAGGTTTGAATCCATCATTTACTAGTATCTATCTTAGTATCAGCTTTGCAGATTTCTTCAATGTCTGTGCTATTGCCATGCATTTATTTTGACCGGACAAAATTAATATACCTATATTTACTCTCATTTCAGTGCATGTATTTGAAATTGGATACTTCTGATCAGCTCTTTTTCTGACATTTATTTTATCAATCAGACGAATGCAGCTTTCTGAAGTTCCTTCAGATGTATTGAGCTTGAATCACCTAAACATCCTTGACTTGAGCCAAAATTCCCTTCAAGTGATTCCCGAGGTAATGCCTATTTGATGTAGATTATGTTTATATTATAATTACAATTATGTTAATAATCTACCTATTAAATGACGTTTAGAAGTCTAAAATGGTTTGTTAAAAATCGGTATGCAGGGGTTTGAGAATCTAACTTCTCTTACCGAGCTGGACTTTTCCAACAATAATATTTCAGCGCTCCCCCCAAAGCTGGTCAGTTTACAAAATCCTTAATACACTCTTCAATCTTCATAGGTTCTATCAAGCATCTATTTGGCAAAGCCAGTTCATAATAAAATTTCTTTGTGGTGTTTTTTTCTTCGTTCATTGCAACGCATTCAGGCATACATCTGATGAAACTTTCAGCATCCCACATTTTTTTGGTTTATTATCGATTTTGTGCTTTTTCAGACTTCGACTAAAAATTTATTTGCTTTTATCAGGGTTTGCTTGAGCCTACTCTACAAGCCTTACGACTTGATGGGAATCCACTGAGAAGGTATGCTACGCTTTTTTTCCATCTTCCCCGAAATCATTTTGTTTGTATGTGTTGATCCTGAATAAACAAATTACGAATAATCAAGATCCTTCTTACATTTTTACCACTTCAAAGATAAATTTAGTCGTTACTTTTAGTAACAATGTTGGTTCTTGTGACAGCGTCCGGAGGGCAATTTTGGATAGAGGAACCAAGGCGGTCCTGAGTTACTTGAAGGACAGAATTCCAGAATAAAGCTTTGCTGTATCTCCTTTCTAAATTACTGTTGTTGAGTGATGTTTGAAGTAACTTGTGAAAATTGTTCTCTTTATTTGGTGTGACCTACTAAAAACCCCATTTGAGGTGTTATTTAGAATCATCTGTTGTAATTTCGGATTTGAATTCTTTTACCTACATTGTGAAACAAATATTGCACAATTATTCGAATTGTATTGGTAGTACCGATCCAATGAACAAGGAAAAGGAAGAACTATTTGCACATAATGGGCCCAAAAGAAGTTTTTAAACATCAGCAGTCTGTTGATGGGTTTCCAAATTAACGTTCGAATTATCTGGTTCAGAAGTTACATCTTGAACATCATCATCAGCTAACAGTCTAAACTTTAAGATCTTGTGGAGACAGGTGATTGGTTTCACTTGCTTACTTGGAGCTTGATTTGGATCGACAATGCACATTCCACTGAAAAGGTTTGCTTCTGATGGTCCTGTCTCTTCATGAACAATAGGGGTAGAATCTGCAAATAGAATTGGGTTTAGCAACAAGAAACCAAAGTTAACAGAAAGTTAGATCAATGATTCAACTGAAAAAAAAATAGCATATTGGATACATAAATCTATTTGAATCGAGAGACAAACAAAACTCACAGCATAATATTTTGATTTTCTTAAGAATAAGTTCCCACGTTTCTAGATTGGTTCAGAAACGTACAAACATAGGCATGTGTGGCTTACCATCTTCTGTTAGAACAATGCAAGTCCCGATTGTTTCTTCATATTGTCCGATCTGTCAAACAGGCACAATGAAGTAATTATGTCAAAACTCAAAATTAATGCTCACTAATCTAATCATGGTCACCAAGCTGGAAAACAAAATGGAAGATATGAACAGCAGCCAAGTTACTTCAGTCCACAGTTGCATTCGATCAAATTTTCCCGTCTTCAGAGAGTGCAAGTCAATAAATTACCAACGATTGTCAAGGCCTTGAATAATGAAACCATTTCACAAATTATTTATATATTATACTGAATTGAGAAATGGAGTTTATAATATGCAAGTTCTAACCAAAACAAATGAACATATTCAAGTGCAACACACAACAGTTCATCTTTCAGGTGAAAATTGGAATCAAAACAACATAATCACAAATTTGCATACAAATTACTGCACGAAAGACTGGAAGGATTTATTCAAAATCTCTGGTTATGAACAACAACACAAGTTGACACTCAAATACTTCCTAATCAATTAACAAAACAACATAAACACAAATTACACAACAAAGGACAAAAAGAATTGATTCAAAATCTCTGGTTATGAACAAGCACTCCACAAATTGACATTCAAAACACTTGCTAATCAATCAAGAAAAATAAAGCCCCTTCACATTGGCATTCAATTCACTCACCAGCTTCAACTTGTTATCTATAATCAACACAGGATTCATAGTGTCCAGACCCTACATCAGCAGATAAACCACAAAATTTCATCAGCAGAAGTGGCACAAACTGTAAATCCAGTGGGAAAGTTCAGTTTTTTGGGGCTAAACCCAACTCCTCAAGCTATAAAATTGAAATGGGTATTCAAAATTTGCGAAAATAAGTGAATCAAAAAAGAGAAAATTAAGTGCGAAATGGGTAAGAGAATTTTTCTGGAAAACTTACAGAAAGAACATAAGGAGTGTCGGGTAAGAGATCGACGAGCCCAGAAACGCAGTCAAGGTCAAGCATCACGTACTCTTCATCTTCCTGACGAACCCTACTTGACTCCATAGCCACGACCACGACGAAGCTCAATTGCAGGCAAAGCTGGGTTGGTAGTTCATCGACGTGGGCCTTTTGGGTATGGGCCTAAGAGACATCTATATGGGCCAAGACCAATGGCTTAACATTTTAGGTGAAAAGACTGTTTTATCCCTGATCTCAATTCAAATTCCTGTATTATGCCACCAAACTATAATGTAAAACGAATCTTCAATATCATGTATCAACTTAGCCGTTAAGTTATAAAGATGACGTAAGAGCACATAAATTAGTATCGTTTCCACGTGTCGCCGCCTGAGAATGGTGTCTGACTCATATTGCTCCGACGTGGCAACCATTTCTTCGGTGACCCCAATTTCTAGAGAGAGAAAATGAGAAGCAGCACAAAACAGCGATGTCTAGAGAGAGAAAGTGAACCCACAAAGAAGATCATTGCCATTGCCAGCCATAAAGACACCTCCAGATACTGACTTGACTTTACTCTTTTTCTTATTTATTTATTAATCAGAATTATTCCTTGTATATATAACGATCTCGTGCTCAATATCTTCCGCAGGGTGAAGATAGAGGACTGATTTAGCTACATTAGGTAATGATTTCTTACTGCTCTGTTTGTTTGTTATTCCTGAAAAAGATCAGTTTTTGGAATTGGTTTTGTTTCATTCTGGTCCTCAATCATAAACCCAATTCTCATTTTGCCCTCATTTTGATGTTTTTTTCTTCTGGTTATTTGGTTGATTTGTAAGTGAGGTTCTCTTAATTGTTCTTCGAATACCCTTATTTCATCTGTTCTCAATTTGGTGTTTTTCTGGGTATTTGGCATTCATTCATCTAGTTTCTGCTTCTTCCATTGATTTGTGTGTGGTGGCCAATGTGGGTGTTGATCTTCAAACACCCACATTTCATTTTGTTATCAATTTGATGTTTTGCTGCTTGTTTTGTCAATATTGTTCTAGTCTCAGCTTAATTGGACAATTTGTTGGCGAGAATGTGTATACAGATCATTGTAAACCCATGTTTCCGTTTGTTTTCTATTAGGATTTTTCTGGCTGTTGTGTTGTTTCTAGTTGTACATGTTGTTTCAGCTTATTCGATTGATTTGTTCATTTGCAAAAACACAAGTTTCGATCTGTTTTGGATTCAACTGTTTTCATGGCTATTCTGTTGTTAATTGATCTGCTTGTATATATTGATGGGAGTCTGGTTCTGGTTATTTTTATCTTTATCGTTATTTGTTGTATATCTGTCTTATTTGATTGCATTATTGGCTATGGTATCTGATTCTATATGCTGATCTTCAAAAGCATACATTTCATTTTGCTCTCAATTCTCCGCTTTTGTTTATTAATATTTTTTTTTTCCTGTGATTTTGGTTGGCATGATTTGCAGGTAAAGCTATCTGATCCATTGATTATTGAGTTTGCGATAGGCCGATAGCTGGGTTGTGTGATTTTGTCCCTTCTCATGTTTTATTTCCAATAACTCCATCAACCACCTCTTGAATTTTCATCAAACCCCTCTTTCTTGTATTCTATTACTCACATTTTTCTCCCATCCGATCTATGCTTCATATGTTGCCTTAATTGCCTCAGATTTCACCTTAAACTTTGACATTTTTCTTCCAAGGTGCATTTCCGATCTGTATCTTTCAGTGTCTCAGTTGATTATTACTGAGGACTTGTGTGAAATGGCTGATCGTTATAGGCCTGTTTCATTTGAGGATTTGCCCACACATTTGGTTTTTGAAATTTTAACCTCTGGTCGACTCAGCGCATCTGATCTTGTTAGTTTAGAGTTGACTTCCAAGACTTTTGGAGGTAGTCATGGGTTACACCCACACAAAATCAGATCACAGGTTGACTTTGCGGCGTTTCAACTTTGTAAGTCTTCTCCTGTTTATGCTCGGATGAGTCAAAGTGCCCAGAGAGAACTCCATGAAAGGTGCGGTGGAAAATGGAAGCGGATGTTGAGGTTCTTGCAAGCTGTGGAACAATCTTCTGATATGGTCGAGACTTCAGCAGGCAATGTACTACTTCTTTGAAACTACCGGTTACTTCAAAAAAAAACATTTTTATCAGGGATAATTGCAGATAACTACCCTGAATTATTCGTCTGTTGCACATGACTATCCCTAACTTCAAACTTTTACATCCAACTGCCTAAAGTTTCAAAAAATTACAAGCTATCTGCAATTAACCCTTTTATTAACATGATGGACTGATTTTTATTGTGTTGATAACATTGCTATTAGATGTTCGACAGTTTTTTATTATGAATTCTTTAATTAGCAGATGCAGATTACGACGGGAAGATACCACACACTACTGATTAAGGATTCATCAGTGTACTCTTGTGGTTCGAGTTTGTCCGGAGCCCTTGGTCATGGCCCGGAAACAACACAATGTGTGGCATTTACCAGAATTAATTTCCCATTTCCAGCTCGTGTTGTCCATGTCTCGGCCTCCCAGAATCATGCAGCTTTTGTCATGCAGTCAGGAGAGGTTTGATATCTACTCATACTAAATTAATCTTCTAGTTTATGCTTAAATCGTTTCTAGTTAGTTACAATGATAACGTTACTCTCAAGTTACA
>JAYMSU010000936.1:0-11724 GCA_036897765.1 Erodium chrysanthum | reverse complement strand
AGAAGCACCAGTTCCGGGGACTGCCAGGCATAGGGAGTTCTATCCTGAAGGTGTTGCTGACATTCTTCAGGTTAGTTTGTATTGTATGTTTCATTTTTATAACTTTCTGCTTGTTATATTTATTTTAGGTGTGGAAAGAAATGAAACCAAAACCTGATGGTGTGTTACTATATGGCAATGTCACTTTTCGCGTTTATACCCCCTCCCCTAAAAAAAAACACATGGCTATGGATTTGTCAATAACCTGTCAAGCTGTTCTGGTTCGGATAGAACCTTAGTGGGGACCTCTCTGCTTTTGCAACATGATATGAATCTTAATGTTACTTTTATTCTTTTGCTTATGTAGTTTTTTGTTTTTGCTAATTTAGTTGTATTTGTTTATTATTTTGCAAATATTCATCCTTAATACAAACAATGGTACCAACGTGTAGCAAATTGTGAAACTGTTTTGTGTATTTCAGATTCTATCATATCAGACAATTTTTTTTGATCAAAATCATATCAGATAGATTGTCCTTTGTTTATGTGCATCATATTCATATCTGTGGAAGCAATATTCAGTTTATAATGTATTGTATGATACCAAAAATAGCTCAAGTGTCCTACCTCCTATCTTTGTCTTATGCAATGCAAACTGGTTTTAACCCTCTTTGGCCTTTCAGGGAGATTGGATCTTATCTGGAAGAGATGGTTGCAAAGATAGTAATAAATTGCTTCATCTGTATATATATTCTGTTAAATGTGAAAACATTGGCTCATCAAAAGATTCATTCTTAACTCAAGTTTCGGAGTTTGCGCTACTTTTTGGCAATGAGCTGGATGCAGAGGTATTATAATTTACACTGACTCATTTTATATGATTACTGAAATATATATCTAATACAGTTCATGCTATTTGCAGGTGTTATCGATGTCGATGGATCTATTCATCGCTCGTACCATGAAAACTAAGGCATCTCTTGTCTTCAGGGGGGGAATAGATATTACTGAAAGTCAGGTTGTTTATTCATAATCTTGTTTGCATGGTGGTCAAAAGTTTATATTTCATTTCCTGATTTTAATAAATCTCCAACTTATTTTTCATGTACAGTTGGCTTGCCTTAAGAGCTTTCATGTAAGACTTATGAGTATTGTACTGGATGTGGATGTTGAACCCTCCACCACTCCTTGGGATCCTGCAAAGGCTTACTTGTTTGTCCCTGTGGTTGGCGGTAATGATGCTGATCCTATCAAAGAACTTGAATGGAATCTGATTGAAAAAATAATCAGAACAGATGCATGGAACAACCCCCTCCAGAAAGCTCGGCCAGATGTTTACCTTGGCACAAATGAGCGAACACTCGGTGGAGATAGAAGAGAGTATGGATTTGGAAAATTACGCCATGGCATGGCTTTTGGACAGAAATGTCATCCCACCTATGGTATCAGAGGAGCTGTGGCACAGTTTGACGTGGTGAAAGCTTCTGGGTTGGTTCCTAATCGTGTTGGTACTGAAATGCCCAAGCGTGTTGATTTGGCTGAAGGAAAGTTAATGATGGCTGATACTTACTATGATGTGGAATACCTGGTTGGGAGAATTGTAACTGCTGCTCACTCCGGGAAGAGGTTTTATGTTGATTCTATTTGCTATGATATGACCGCAGAGAACTCGTTCCCAAGGAAAGAAGGTTATCTTGGACCTCTGGAGTACAGCTCATATGCTGATTACTACAAACAGAAGTATGAAAAACCTGTCAATTCATTCAATATCCTGCTTCATTTCTTTCTACTTGGACACGCACACACATAAATATTCGCACGTGTAGAGACGATCTCCTTATTTTTTTGATACCTGAAAGTCAATTTACCCTAATCAAGCCTTGCAAAGCCACAATGCACCTCAAATGTTGTGCATGAAGAAAAGCAGATGCATATATCTTTGTGTCTCTCTTTTCTATGTCCCTCAACAGTATTCTAGAAATCCTTACACATTGGACAAGCTTATGTTTCTTCTTGCAAAACAATGATGGATTTGACTATTGGCCTAGCAGGTACGGTGTTGAGTTGATGTATAAGCAACAACCTTTAATAAGAGGACGTGGTGTTTCATATTGCAAAAATCTTTTGTCCCCTCGATTTGAGCACACAGAAGGTATGCCTGGATAAACTTTACCTCCCTCATATACACTTAATTTCTTTGCTTCTTTAGATAACGAGCAGTTGTTTCTGCTTGTCAGATGATGGTGAATCGGGAGAGAGTCTTGACAAAACATACTATGTCTTCCTCCCACCTGAACTCTGTTTTGTACATCCACTTCCTGGATCCCTTGTCCGGGGTGCCCAGAGATTACCATCTATAATGAGGAGGGTGGAAAGCATGCTGCTTGCTATACAACTGAAGGATATAATTGCACATCCCATCCCTGCTTCAAAGGTATTTTAGTTTTCTCTTCAATGGATATTGATTTCATTAGTTAATTTGACAAAAAAATTATTTTGAGGTGTATTTTGTATTTTATGCAGATTTTGGAAGCCTTGACTGCTGCTTCATGTCAGGAGACTTTTTGCTATGAGAGAGCAGAGCTTCTTGGAGATGCTTACCTTAAATGGGTGGTGAGTCGGTTTCTTTTCCTAAAATATCCCCAGAAGCATGAGGGCCAACTTACAAGAATGAGACAACAAATGGTGAGTAACATGGTGCTGTATCATTATGCATTAAATAAAGGACTTCAATCATACATCCAAGCAGATCGGTTTGCACCATCTAGATGGGCTGCTCCTGGAGTCCTACCTGTCTTTGACGAGGACACCAAAGACGGAGAATCACTGTTTGATCATGACAAATCAAGTACCAAGACACAACCAGGAATGAAGGGTCAATGTGATGGGTATGACCTTGATGAAATGGAAGATGGTGAACTGGAGAGCGACTCAAGTTCTTACAGAGTCCTCTCTAGCAAGACGCTAGCAGATGTTGTTGAAGCACTCATTGGAGTTTATTACGTTGAAGGTGGGAAGCATGCTGCTAACTACCTCATGAAGTGGATCGGGATTCAAGTGGAGTCCGATCCGGAAGAGACTGAGGGTGGAATAAGGCCATGCAATGTACCTGAGAGCATACTGAGGAGTATCGATTTTGATTCCCTTGAAGCTGCCGTGAAAGTGAAATTCAGAGACAAGGGTCGGTTAGTGGAAGCCATCTCTCATGCTTCACGACCATCATCCAGTGTGTCTTGTTACCAACGTTTGGAGTTTGTTGGTGATGCTGTCTTAGATCATCTCATTACAAGGCACCTGTTCTTCACCTACACTGATCTTCCTCCAGGCCGCTTGACTGACTTGCGTGCTGCTGCTGTAAATAATGAAAATTTTGCACGGGTTGCTGTTAAACATCAGCTTCACTTGCATCTTCGGCATGGGTCAAGTGCACTTGACAAGCAGGTAGGTTCATTCTTACCTGAGATGAGGATTTTCTTTCTCTAGACCAGTCAGTCATTCAGTCAACTAAATTGTCTAAGTAGTTTCAACTCAATGGATGATTCACTTCTCACCTTCCTCATGACGTTCTTATTTATAGAGTTTACTGGTACGACAAGGCTCTGAATAGTTTTATTTTTCAGATCCGTGATTTTGTGAAGGAAGCTCAAGATGAACTGTCAAAGTCAGGTTTCAACTCCTTTGGTTTGGGAGATTGCAAAGCTCCAAAAGTTCTGGGTGACATTGTGGAATCTATTGCTGGTGCGATCTTCCTTGATAGTGGGCGCAATACTGCGGCTGTTTGGAAGGTTAGACAAGTCCCTTTTCATTTCCATGTTTTTATTGGGTTGGAATATTTTGATACAAGGATTGTTTGTTTGGGGGTTTTCTGAAGGTCTTTCAACCTCTGTTGGATCCAATGGTCACTCCTGAAACGCTGCCAATGCATCCTGTCCGAGAGCTGCAAGAGCGATGCCAGCAACAAGCTGAAGGCTTAGAATACAAAGCCACGCGCAGTGGCAATTTGGCTACCGTTGAAGTCTTTGTGGATGGAGTCCAGATAGGAGTTGCTCATAATCCTCAAAAGAAGATGGCACAAAAGCTAGCAGCCAGGAATGCACTTGCTGTTTTGAAGGAAAAAGAAACAGCTCAAAAGGAGAAGGATGCTGAGAATGGGACAGAGAAAAATAACGGGAACCAGACATTTACTCGACAGACCTTGAATGATATCTGCTTGCGTAGAAATTGGCCCATGCCTCTCTATCGGTAAGAAATCACCATATCATTACTTCATTAGTCCTTGAACTACAACTACCACAAAATGACTAATTTAGTCCTGCTCATGCCCACTGGTTTGGTTCCCCGACTTTCAAAATTAGACCAATTTAGTCCCTCAAACGGTCATTATTTTAAGGGATAATTGCAAAAGAATACCGTGTATTCACTTTCGCAACTTGTAGCCCTCTTTTTGTTGCACTTTGTATAATTTGTTTCAAAACAATGATTTTACCCTTGAAAATGTAAATAAGTCAAAACCAAAAAATCTAAATTTTTGTATCCCTTAAATTTCTTCCCATGTATGGTACAAAGAGGAAGAAAATTAGGGGATATGAAAATTGGGATTTTTTTACTTATTATTTTTAAATTTTCAAGGATAAAATCGTCATGATACTTATTTGCAATTATCCCCCTTGTATTAATAATAGTTGAGGTACCATTTTGGTAGTGCATCCTCAAATGAATTGATGAATGAAATCAATGAAATGTTAATTGCTGCAATTGTAGGTGTGTGAATGAGGGTGGTCCAGCACATGCAAAGAGGTTTACATTTGCTGTACGTGTGAACACGAGTGACAAGGGATGGACTGATGAGTGTGTGGGCGAACCTATGCCTAGCGTCAAAAAGGCCAAGGACTCTGCTGCTGCTCTTCTATTAGAACTGCTAAGTAAGTGGCATTCTTCATAACTCAGCTTACTGTTGTATCTTCAGCAAACACAACATCAACCGATATAATTGTTCTGTTGATTGACTGTAATCAAAACAGATTGCAAATGGTAGACCAGTAGTTGATAATTTGAAAAGGTTCTGATGAGATCTATGGCTACACAACTTGTGCCTGCTGCTATTCAAATTGATACTGATGGGTATTTATTATTGCGATTATCTGCTTTACCATCAATTCCTTGAATGATAAGAGTATGAAGTTGGTGTTCACATAGTTTTTTTTCTTATTTGATTCATCAATTAATTTCTCTTCATTAAATAAGTTGATGTTCCTTTTTTTTTGGGGCTCTCATAAAAGCATGTTTTCATGTACAATAAGAATAAATTGACTATTAGATACATGCATCCCGGTAACAAAGATGTGGATGTGTGCAAAACATTTTATTAATCGGCACCGGTAAAACCGATCGGAACATATCGGTACTGGCCTTGATGGTGGGAGAGCCGTGGAATGCTAGCGTCGGTGAGAGATTGGTGACACTAGGAGTTTCCGGTCTGATACTTGGTGAGCGAGTGTGTGTTTTACCGGTATAATCGGCAAGACTAAGAGGGTGCCCACTTGTCCATCTTCTGGATTTGAGTTGAGAAACAAAAAGTCGCCACTGAATTAGAGTTGAGAATCAAAGAGGAGAAAGAAAATAAGGTTACAAGAGTAGAGAAGACATGGGCGACCCTTCACCATTTACCTGACAATCTTTATCTGTAGTGTATGGTTAGAGAGTTGATTTGTTTATAATTGTTGTATGATACTTGTTATTTTTGTACCAGTTGGGGATCTGATTGAATGCGGTAACCAGTTATTGGTTGTTATCGAAAAAGGTCAGACAACATTATAAACTTCCAAATCAAAACTTTCGATAACGTACGATGCGAGGTGACGAGGTTTCGATGTAACAACAAAAAAACTGTTCTAACTCATCCATTGGTAGCCAAAGCTAGACAAAATGGTTCAGGGAGGAACACAAAAAATCACACAGAAATAGAAGAACAAGAGCTACGGGTTCAATTCCTGCACCCACAAGTCAAGGGCCCACCTTCTCCTAAATAGCTCCATGTCATCGTGGGTAATCACATTCACTTGTTGTCTGGACAAAAGTTGATTGATGTGTATGATTGTGTACATATCAAAATCCCCATCGACGATCGTCTGGGGTATCATCTCTCTGGGCAAGCGCGTCAAGTACATATGCACAATGTCACAAAGGAGGCTGGCAACCGCGAGTATCCCCGACATGTGGGTGGTGAATTCGCCCGTCATCTCCTCCATCCTTTCTTCCGCGGTGCACCTAATGTTAGAATAGTACACCACGAAGGCCACATCATCGAGGACAAAAACCGCCTCTTACAACACCTCGTTGTGGTAATGGTGACACCTCCTAAACATGTGAAGGGTCACATCAATGTGTTGGTGGGTCAGCGCCTTGTGGCGCTTTCGACAGTGGTCAGCCTCGGCCAAGACAGGAGGACCTTTCAAGAGCTTTCTAGGTGGTGCCTTAGGTGGAGGAGGGTCAGGGTGCGAACCACGTTCTGCACCTTATGTAAGGAGCCCACTCTTCTGACGAGGAGGGTCTGGGTGCGAACCACGTTCTGCACCTTATCCAGTAGTTGCAACAATCCATCAATAGCTGCAACACGACCCTGGTAGTTGTTGCTTGAATTCGCCATGACAAGGATTGAGAGGAACCTTTACAGATTCAACTAAGTGAGTGTCAGTGTAATTTGAAGGGAGAGCCAGAACATCTGTTAAATACTATGCACGTCATGATCGTGTGTGTAGTGGGAAGCCGTGATCAGGTACATATCAACTGACTTATCAAGCGTTGTCCATTGATTGGAAGATTGTCCGTATTCCTGGGTGATTTTGGCGCTTTAATGCCAAGAACCGCCATTCAGCGTCCTCCGACACTGTAACGTCGTATGCGACTTCCTATCGAATCATATTCTTTGATCTTATATGGTATGGAACGATAATGCTAATTAATTGTATATCTTCTATGATACTAAACGATAATCTAGATGCATTTTGAGGGACAAAAGTCCTCATGCCGACATTGTAAGTCCGTTGGGATACAACCCTACACGTTCGAATAAAAAAAGGTTTAAGAAATCTCAAGATACACTTCCAAACTGGAAAAATGTGATCATCGAATGTTGTGATTGGTTCATTTTCAAAATGACATGAGCATGACAACTGTATTTGGAAAGTACAATATATAATTACAACTATCACTACCATTCATACTTTCATTGTGAACAATTGTTTGTGGGTAGACAATTAATGGTTATATCATTCGCAAGACGACATATTACAACTTCTACGAGCACGATAAGTGACAAAAGCAGGGAAAATATGTGGTTGTGTAAGGGAATGTGTGTTTGTGGAGATCGTGTGAATGATGTTTGTGTGGCAACTACCGATGGGAAGTATTTGAGAAAAAAATTTCAGCTACGACATAATAACGATGTAGAATTTCTTGCGAATGCTAGTATTTTGAAGCCCGACACGAAGAACATAGAAGGGTTCGCTTCACGGTCTTTGAAAGACTTCACAACCATTGTCATAGATGTGTCAACTAGCAATTCGACGTTGAAAAAGACTCAAGACCTACCCTATAGTTAATCAAGCCAATTCACGGTCTTTGTGTGTCAGCTAACGGTGTAATATTCGCAAGGACTATGATCCATGATTCACCCCGTATGGGTTTCTCAATTGGCGTGATTTGAGAAAACTGGATAAGGTGTGGATGGGAAAGAGGAACTCCCTTAGTTGGTATGTATATTGAGTCGGTCCTATCGACGCACAATCCGCATTGTCTCAGATTCCAACGACATCTGACTAGATCCGTCGCCTTCTGAGAGGTGCTCGACGCCTCACGATGGTGTGGGTTCCAATGGGGTCGGTGATGAATCCTATCAATCCAATCTAGCAACACGTACGAAATGATCTGTGACGGGTCGTGTCACGTCCAATCTATCAACGTAACAATTAAAAACACATCGTGCTCTATACGAAATAAGGACGTAGGTAATTTGGACATTCGTATGGATTTGGATTAATTATATTAAACCGACAATTCAAACCAGGGAGAGCACGATTTCAAGTGTAACAGAGCTGTTCGAATGAACAAGTATATATTATATAGCTTCGAATTGCTTCTTTTTTGGTTGATTGACAAGGCTAAAAGGTAGGTATGTATATACTTTGCCACAAAGAATTTGCCTAACTAAAAATAATTTGCTTGGATGAGATGATAGGGTTAGGGTCACACGAATTTGGTTTTCCCAGCAAAGCCACCACCAAACCTCTTCCTTTGTATACTCTATATATTCATATATACTTTGACATTTAAACACAACCAACTTTGACTTTCTGACTGATTCACCTGAAAAACATAACATTCAGAATTCAGATATACCATACCACTAAATTGCTCCACAGATCACATTACAACTAAACAAGCATTTTTTCCCTAGATGTTGAAAAATTAGACAAATCTTCAACAAAACCTTGTACAAGATTCAAAAAATGAGAACATCACTAGAAGCACAGAAAAAAAAAGCTTTACCTTTCCATATACAACAGAAGTTAAAGTTTGGGATTCATATTTCTGCTCAGCGTATAGAACGACGGTGTGATTGAGTACTGTAAAAGGGGACGATCACAAGAGTTAGTTAGACAAGCATTGTAGAGAAAGAGGTAAAGGTTATACAGAAAGCACAGTCATACCTACAACTTTGAGGAACCCTCCATGACGATATCGACGATTTCTTTAGAAGCGGTGGTAAAGACAGATATATCTTCCAATCTTGAAGCATAATCTTAAGATCAATAATCTTGTTATCCATGCCCAAACAACAATTTGCATGCATTGTGCAGACTTCATTTAAATCTTTGCTAGGTTCACAAAGCCCACCAAAGTAGTTAGTACCAAGGAATTTCACCGTCAGTCCAATAGTTTCTACCACGTGATCACCTTTGATGAGATTCAGGACATCCTGATCATGTCTTCCCGGATAGGTTTCTCGTGAAGCGTACCAGTATTTGTAGAACAGAATTGACCTGGCATTCGACTTCACATAGTTGAACCCTCCATTGGGGCTGTTGTTTGTGTCATCGGGGCTCCCAGTGAAAAAGTCACATGCAATCTGGAAATCTATATCTGAATAAAACCGTGGAAATGGGTCCCTGAACCACATAACATCAGCATCCTGGAGAAAGCAAACCAGTCATAGATGTACTCAATATGATTCAGCTAGGCAGACCGGATTGGTGTAAGAAACATAAGATAACACAAAAATCAGTAACAGACACCGTAATTAAATGGAATACTTCCAAATATCATCATCAAAACTATCATGTAGCCTCCAACGCTAAGCAAGTTACCATCTAAGTTAAAGTGATGGATCTTAAGTTGAAAATGGCTTTAAAAAAAGTACTAAAATTTACATCAAACAAAGGATGCATGCAAGTCTGAATGTCATCCTATGGTTAAACTTCCACAATTCATAGGTTTTACTCTTTGGCAATAAAAAACCCTGAAGATTTGATCTCAACAAAAGCTCATGGTTACTCCTAGTACTGATGAAAAAAATCATAGATGCTACTGATGACTCTTTTAAGATGATTACAACAACGGTATGGTGTATGCTAAATAAACCAAACCATTTTGAGCTTCAGTTGGTCAAGTATAAATGAGAGCAAAAGAAATACCGTGAAAACAAAATTGTACCCCATCTCTAAAACAGAGCGCAAAAAATCAATCCTTCTCCACATCATACTCAAGTATTCACCAGTCATAAAGTATGCCTCGTGAGAGAAATCAATTCCTTTACTGACAAGAGAATAGCAATGTGGATGTAACAGCAAACAACGTTTATACGCCTCTCCATCCAAAGCAATAATCACCAAATGGCGCAGAAGTCTTTCAGTGCCATTTCCAATTTTAAAGCTCTCAAGGAATAGATCAAGAACTGAATTTGGAACTGCCCAAGCATCATTCAAAGTTGTTAAGATAACAGTGTTGTCTTCCATGGCAGCATTGTTCAAAACTTTGCGGAGCTTATCTTCCTCAGAAACCTACAACAATTTCAAAGAAGAAAAATAAACATGTGTATAGAAACAAAAAGTAAACCATATAGCAATCCTAAATACATAGGAAAATAACTATGGGGGAAAGAAACCATCAACCGAACTACAAAGAAGCAAGTAACTATGGAGACGAGATGCAAGAAATAAAAGACACACACACGAGCAAAGTTGTCATCATACATTAAAAGTGAATAGAAACTTTCTAGAGGAACGTGATGCAAACATACAAATAAAATTGCATTTTAATCATCTGTCCATTGATACTTGTATTGATGGCAATATCTTCTGAAACAGAATCAAGTAAAGAATAAGATGATGACATTCTCTTCTCCAACTTTTATTGATGGAAATGCTGATTGCACTGCAAATGTGCCACCTTAAACCAAGCCAAAACTATTATTATCTTAATCAAAATGGTCCAGAAAATGCCAGAAATCAATAATAAGTTTCACACCCCCAATTCATCATCAATTGGAGGAGTCAAATGCAAATGTAACAGGAATCGTATAAAAACAAAGGAGCAAACACATGAAATCAGAAATTAAAAAGAGAAAATAGAAGGCACCTTGGGAGCGGTGAAAGAGGGGAAAAAGTAGGGTAAGAAGAAGGAGGGAGTGGATCTAGGGAGAATGTGGAGAGTGTAGGAGGAATGGTAGAGCACGAAGAAGGCAACGGAGGCGGCAATGAAGATGATGGCGACGGCGGCGGAGCGGAAGAAGGTGGAGGCTCGCGAGCGCCTCCGGTGAGCCAGCGTGGAGTCTCGTAAAGCTGTAGTCATGGTCAAGCAGATGTTCGATGCAGAATGAGACGGGATCACATTCACCGTGAAGGAGAAGAAGAAGAGGCCACGGCGGTTCTGGCTCCATTTGATTTGACATCTCCCGTTCCAAACTCAATGAATGGCTAAAAATCTACTGTTGTCAAGCGAGCCCAGTTCGAAGTTTCAAAACTTGGGCTTGTTGGGTCCATCCATCCGAATGGGCCTTTGGGCTCAAAGCGGAAGGAGGAGACAGGGTTTTGACAAAGAGAAACCAAACACAACCAGTGTGTAGGCGGTAGACGGAGAAGGGAGACGCAATGGCGGAGGAAGAGGAGAAGGCGAGAACGGAGGTTGAGGAGAAAGAAGAAGAGACAGAGAAGACGATGAGGCCATGGGAGCAGCACGCTGGTGTGATACTCATCCCTCGATTCGACTACAACGCTCCCTCTTCCCTTCTCCACCACTCCCATTCTGGCTTCCTCATCACCTGCACCATTAGTCAGTTCTTCATCTCTTGCTTTTCGTTCTATTATTTAACTTGAACCATTCACTCGCTGCTTCTCATTTTTCTGAATTTCATATTTTTATGTGCTCACAATTAGTCGATGTACTTTGTTTCTCTGCTTTTTTTTTCTTTCTGATTAGTGTTTTTGAGCTACTGGGTACCTAGCTCTCTGATCCTGACATGTTGTATAGCTTTATGTGATGCGGTGTCTTTGAAGTTTTGGGAGGTCACAACCAACACCCAGACGCAAATAATTCACTGTAGTTTCGTTTTAGGACACAGGAGTCAAGGTATATAAGACCCTGAGCACTCCTGGCCTTATAGAAGGCAGGAGGTCAGAATCCCACCACCAGTGCGGACCCAAAGGAAGCGAGGCCTCATATAAGAGTGATCTGAGACGAGTTGGGGAC
>JAYMSU010000935.1:0-11731 GCA_036897765.1 Erodium chrysanthum | reverse complement strand
TAACTCTTGAATCAATTTGGTACCAATGCCTAGTCTCCTGTGTAACAAGTAACATCAATACCGTCAAAATACAGTAATAATGTTTCGTATATCGTTGTCTTGATTTGAAGTTAAATCAAATAACAAAATGTTGCTTTGTGGGGGGTGGGGGTGGGGTTGTACACTTGAAGAGTTGTTTAATCATAAAAAGTAGGGAACATTTTAGAGCAAAATTGGTGTATAAAAGAGCAGAGGATACATTTGAGAATATAATATATAGACATTATATATGTAAGATATTGATATTTCATGTGAGGTCACATCTAAGGAAGGCTTTGGGTTGGGAAGACAAAATATCAACCAAGTTAGGACACTCCTGTGGACTATAATGTTTCATGCTGAAACCATAGTTAGGTTACCAGAAACCCAACCATGAACAGAGGAAACAAAACAGAGACAACTTGGAATTATGCAAGCTTCAATATCTTTTTTTGGGATACTATTGTCTGTTCCTGGCCTCTTGTGTGGATTGGGACAACAAGAAAAACATCAACATGTTTGTGAAGAAAAAAAAAACATGTTTCAATGGCAGACCTGTGAATTGGAGAGACCCTGAGACCAAGAACATAAGCAAGCTTCACATAGCCACCTGAGCTTCCTCTACTCACTGTCTTCACACAGCCCCTTATGATCCCAACAATTTCTTTCCCTTCTCCGTACACTGCAACCTAGTACACAACAAACATTCGTCAGTCACAGAAACGTACTGTTAAGATCCGATTCACCTAAAAGCTCAGGCTGATAGTAGTACCAGCATGATGCGGGTTGCGAAGTGGCGCAACCTGCAAATTGGGTCACCCATGAGGTCAGTGACAAGTGAACCAACTTCACAGTGCCTCTCCATTTCCTCCACGGCTTCCTTGTCCCTCTCTTCGTCGTACTCTCGGATCAAAATTGACCTCTCTGCCATGTCCATGTTTAGGACATCCTCTGCTGCAATCTTCATGGTTTTGTAGGTTTTCAGGTTTATGTGTCTGGGACTAGGGAGTGACTGGTGAGCACTGGTTGCTACTATTTATGTATGTGTGTGTTTGTGACTTGATGAGTGCTTGATGTTTGGTTATATACAGGGGACTTGGGTGCTGACATGGCACTCTCCCCTGCTTCTCCACCTTCCTTTTGTTTTTGTCCTTGGCCATGTCAGATTTGGGTTTCACATTATTCTTTTGTTTTGGTAATGATTGATTAGATAATGTTTCAATTATGCAGCCCTGTGGTCTCTGTCATGGTGCTGATTATCATGATCATGATTTTGGTTGTGGTGAAAGCTACAAATCTTGATCATCATCAGATGGGTACACTGTTTTGGATGCTTTCAGATTTGATTGAGGGGTGGTAAATTTTGATGATCTTGTTCAGTCCAATGAATTTATTCTTGAGTGCTTTTGTTTGATTCTTATGATTTACATGTGATTTTCACATCACCATTTGACAAGTATTAAATCGTGGGTATATATCAGTGTTTGATTGTTTTTACGTATCGAATCTAGTGCAATATTTTTTTTATGACCGACCCAACGAATATAAGGGGTTCATGCGATATAGTATTGACGGTATATTTTTTTACAAAATAAATATGATACTATCATATTTTATTAATATGTAATGCATGTGCATTTGCATATAAAATCTAAATTTGAGACCCGATTTTGTTGGGACCTAAAACAGTGGTTTATTAGGCAAAGTCATAGAGTCGACCCTGCTTAATTGAGATATATGATATCGAAAGAATATAATATGAACGGACCGACCTGATTTTTTAACTCGATCCGCACTTGAAGGTGTTAGTCTTAAACAACTTTGAATGTTATTGTAACATAAAACTCTCTCCCCTCTCTCTCTCTGCCTAACTTGATAGGGTTTGAAACCACAGACATGTAGAAGTTGATTGGATCCCCTTGGAAAAGTAGGTCTAGTTGGTGGTTTTGAACACATGATTAGTATATAATTAAGCAAGGTGTGAGGGAAAAGAGAAACCATATCCAATTAAGATTGGCTATAGGAGTTGAAGAAACCCCAAAAGACTCAATTTTTGCATAGACCCATTTCAAAGGAAGGTCTAGTTTTGATGATTTTGATCACGTGAAGGGTAAGGGGTTCAATTCTTGATTGTTCTATGGTGATTGCCTAGGTAGGTACTAGGAAGAGGTAGGAGATGACCCATTTAAGGATAAAGTATATGGTTATGATTTTGAGCACATGAATTAAACAAAACCATAAAGGAAAAGAGACCATATGTGTACATCCAATCAAGATGTATCTTGATTTGCTTTTCTTTTCTTAAATCATCTCTCTCATTATCAATGCCATGTATTTGTGTGAGTGCCCAAAATCCATGCCATTCCCATGATGTTTGCTTCATCTTGCCCAATTATTGGTTGATTTCAAGACAATGATAAATCATAACCATGCATGTGTTTTTCATTGATAAAATATGATGGGGTTGTACAAAAGTAAACACTTGTCCGTACGATTATTATCATGGAGTTTGTAATTAGAGTAATTCATCTTATAGATTGATTGATAAAATAGTTTGAAAATCATGCATTCAAATGTATTTTTCGTTTATAAAAGTTGATTTGATCGGTCAAGACAATGAGAAGGAGGATGTGGGTCGTTCCAAGAGCGGGATTAGTGAAGATTAACATGGATGTCGCTTGTTTCATTCAGAAGCAGAGAGTTGGGTGCGACTTTATTGCGAGAGACCATACCGAGTCCATTCTCTTAGGTCGTTCCCTCTTGGGATCGAAGGATCTTCGTCCGGAGTTAGCCGAGGCACATGGTTAATGGGAAGCACATATGGATATAGTCTTTGAGATGTCTGTCAGGGTGTGGTTTTAATTTTTCAATAATTCTTGTTGGGCTAATTTCATGGGTATCATTATCTCAGATCGTAAGTTGTTAGTCACTTTTCTCTTTTTTAGAGATAATTATATATCATACTACTAATCAAGCAACCCATGACAAGTGAATCTTTAGTCTGACATAGCCATTCTTGGTCTAGGATTTTTACCCTCACCAAAGTTAGGATTGTTGGTTTCTACGGGTTTGTCCGAGCAATGGAGTTTTACTTCCTCTAAAAAAAACTATCCCTCAAGCAGGTTCTCTGATTATGTCAAGGATTAAGCTAGGTTAGATTAGAAATTACCATAAAAACAAACGTATTTTGAAAGCTAGAGGGGAAATCTCACCCTCTCAAATTGCTCAATCGTTTAAGGCACAAACACAAAGTGTTTGATGCTAAAGAAACCAGAAGCTTCCCTATTCTCGTGCGTCATTCAAAAGTATGGTGACACACATTTCATGTTCTGGTGACACACAAGTGTACCATTAATCTGGACATGTACTATGTTTCAGGGCAATCCTAGATAAGGTGCTGTGAGTTGGCCAATCCATGACACAGTTTGTGACAAGGCAACATTTCAAGATCAGAAAGAAGAGTACTGTCACATTCAGAAAAAAACCCAAAGAACCCAACTGCTACAAGATCATGTGAATATGTTCTTGAATGTTCCAAACCCTACACTTGTCTCAGCCCAACAGGACTGTAAGTCCTTTTCTCCATATCTTCATCAACTTCTAATTTCCCAACAACATTTGAGATTTGATAGCATTCTCTGAATCCTCCTAGTTCCATATGAGACATCAAGATTAGGCCAAAACATTAAACTCATGACTAGATAACACCTAACTTTCAATTGCAAAGGGTACATGCCAGTTCTTAGGACCCACTTGTGTTTTGTTCGAACTGGGCTCGTATCTCTTTATTTTAGATTTGGTATCATACGTGTCTATTTATTTGGTTTGATATGACGAAAGAGTTCAAAATTGTATAAAATTACATGTTCATATAATAATAAAGAAAAATATTTATATTTATAGTTTTTTTTAGAAATGTCCCATATACAGTATATTATATATCAACTAGGAAGATGTGCTTGAACGTACAAGACAATAACTATAATATTACAGACTCCATAACGTCACAGATTTCAAACTTGGTAAAAATCATTATTCCGTCCGTCAGCTTCTTAGTAACCAGAATGCACTAGAGGTGCTGAGCAAAACCTGCGGTTCAATCCCCGTAATACGAATCTCAGCATATCCAGGTTATTAGAGACAAACAACGCAACATGACACACATTGAATAACCCAAGATAATCAAGCACTTACAAACTACAATTAACTCACTTTATTGTCTCTACTTTGATTCGAGTCCGAGTGGCTAAGAGAGCAATAACCCCCTAACTACTTGACTAACCCTAATGGGTTACCTAGTTCGATTTCAATTAAGAAAAACAAGGTTAAACGTTGTTTATTAAAAGGACAAAAGTTCACATGCATGTGACATGTACAATGAACATGTTTAGGATCATGCAGTACTAGTTGAACAACAGAAATTCAAAGCTGGCCTACTGCTGAATCGAGGAAATCATGGGTTGATATTGAACATACTTAAAATTAATGAAATATATGCAATTTTTGTCTCTATTCCTAATATTGAAAATTAAATATGTGGTTGAAGCTTGCTTACCAAATATTCCAATTCTTTGTTTAGTTGGGACAGCTTTTCGAACCTCGGATTAGATTTTACTAAATCCATACTTGTTTATTCTGATTTCACATCAATGCCCATGTGCTTGCTTCACATTATGTCTTTCATAATAACTTAGAAACACAACTCTTAAACTCACAATTATTTGAAGTTTTGGTATCCCACGTTTAAGAATCAATTGATGACATTATCTTTAAAAATAATCCGATCAACAATCTTATCGGTTTGATTTATGAGTTGGAATCGTTTAATAAACGAGTTGAACTGAAGTATTTCATTTCAAGACTATTTTATTATATAAGCTCGTTCGTCAGAGTTGGTTTCCAGAGTTGTCTTTTTGTGCTGGTTCATATGGTGAGCACGAAATGACGGTCTCTTGTTCACGCAAGTTAGTGTTTCCCGAAGAGATATATTAGCGGGTGGAGGAAGAGCGTCGAGAGTGGCTGGGAGCCCAAGTCATCGACCCCTGAAGTGGTAGTCGGATCCCGATCAACTTGTCGAATGCATGGAAACCGCCGAAGTCAGGATGGGTTAAAGTCAATATAGATGCGGGTTGCTCGGAGGAGACATATTGCGTGGGGTTCGACTTGGTGTTGAGGGACCATGTTGGAAACCTGAACGCAACCTAACGAAACGGAGGCAGTGGCATCATAGATGGTCGTTATTGAATTAGACTGTCAGGTCGTGTGTAATGTCATTAACTCAACAATCCTTTTGACCTTATAATTGGATATGTTGGTACAAGATTGTAGATAGATGATTCTCAGATTCTATCATAGGTTTAAAGTTTATTTTGTAAAGAGGTCGGTTAATAGAGGGGCTCGTTTAATATCTAGCTTTGTTCTTACTATTTTTGACCTCGACAACGTGGTGGCATTGCCTCCGCTTAGTTTTATGTCTATCGTGTCTACGAACATGCGTCCTAAGCAATAAAGATATATGTATTAAGGCCTTGTGCACATAATGAGCCCAACACTAGATATTAAGTAGGACATTTGCAAAGCCCATATAGATTGGACTCAACTACAGATTTGTTCTCAAGCCCACATTAAAACGACGCCGTTTGTTAGATTAAACCCGCCGTTTTGTACAGATCGTTAATCTCTTTTTGTAGTTCTTCTTCCTCCCGCCGAGTGCTGAGTTTAGATCTTCACACAGATCACAAGAGCTATCGATTCACTGAGCTAAACTGAATCAAGCTCCATTTTTGTTCGTTCAATGATCCGACCTTTTGGTTCGACATTCTCGTGTTGATTTGTTGCTGGGTTCGTATCGATCAAATCGCGCTCATGATTAGATTTTTCTGTCACAGAAAGCTGCAATTTTCGACCTCTGCACGAAAATGTGTAATCACCGGTTGGTTTCGTTTTTCAATATGTGGGTTCTCTTCCCAAGCTTCCCATTTGACCCGAAAATGCTCCGGCCAAGGAGAATCGGAGTTAAGCTCGTTTGCATACGCCGACATGCTCCGGCGATGCGCCGGGAACGGCGACGTCAAAGCCGGAATGGGTCTTCAATGTGACATTCTGAAGAGAGGTAATTGTTTGGAATTGTTTGCTATGAATATTCTTCTGAATGTGTATGTGAAAGGAGGACTTCTGTGTAATGCAAGGAAGCTGTTCGACGAAATGCCTGAAAGAAACACAGTTTCGTTTGTTACGTTAATGCGGGGTTATGCACAGTCTTTCAGGTTCGTGGATGCTATGGAGTCTTTTGTCAGGCTTCACAGGGAAGGGCATGATCTCAATCCGTTTGCATTTACCACGATTCTGAAGCTGCTTGTGAGTGTGGGTTTAGGAGATTTGGGTTGGACCGTGCATGCTTGTATTTGTAAGCTTGGTCATGACTCTAATGCTTTTGTTGGTACTGCTCTTATGGATGCTTACTCTGCTTGTGGATATGCTGATTTTGCTAGGAAAGTTTTTGATGGGATTGTTAATAAGGATATGGTTTCTTGGAATGGGATGTTGAGTTGCTATGTTCAGAACAATTGTTTCGAAGAGGCTTTGCAAGTCTTCTCCGATGTGAGGAGGGTTGGTTACTACCACCCTACTAATTTTACCTTTGCAGGTGTGCTTAAAGCTTGTCTTGGGATGGAGGCCTTTGATTTTGGCCAGGGGATTCATGGGTATGCATTGAAAACCCGGCATGAAGTGGATCATTATGTGGGCATCGCATTGCTTGATCTGTATACCAAGTTTGGAGATATAAGTGATGCTCAGTCAGTATTTAATGAGATGTCTAAAGATAACGTGATCCCTTGGAGTTTCATGATTGCGCGGTATTCACAGAATGGCCAGAGCAAAGAAGCTGTGGAGCTATTTTGTCAACTGAGACAAGGTTTTGTTCTTCCTAATCAATTCACGTATGCTAGTGTGCTGCAAGCTTGTGGAGCCATGGAATGTTTATTTCTAGGAAGGCAAATTCATTGTCATGTTCTTAAGGTTGGTTTCAACTCTGATGTGTTTGTTACGAATGCCCTCATGGATGTCTATGCTAAATGTGGACTGATAGAGAGCTCAATGGATTTATTTTTGGAATCACCAAATAGAAATGTTGTGAGCTGGAACACTCTGATTGTTGGCTACATGCAGACTGGTAATGGGGAGACGGTGCTGAACATGTTCATGGACATGCTTGAAAATGAAGTGCAGCCAACAAAAGTGACATACTCAAGTGTTCTTCGTGCTTGTGCGAGTTTAGCATCATTGGAGCCTGGATTGCAGATTCATTCCTTGACCATCAAAACCATACATGACAAGGATGTAGTTGTAGCAAATGCTTTGATGGATATGTATGCAAAATGTGGGAGAATCAAAGATGCTAGATTAGTGTTTGACACGATGAGCGTTCACGATGAAGTTTCTTGGAACACTATGATTTCTGGTTATTCCATGCATGGCCTTGGTGCAGAGGCTATACAAGTTTTTGAGATGATGATCAAAGCAAAGTGTAAACCAGACAAGTTGACTTTTATCAGCATCCTATCAGCTTGTAGCAACGCAGGACTACTACATCAGGGGAAGTCTTATTTGAAGTCTATGGTACAAGACTACAACATAAAACCATGCATAGAGCACTATACCTGTATGGTGTTGCTTTTAGGAAGATCGGGCCATCTTGAAGAGGCTATGTCGCTCATAGATGAAATCCCATGTGAGCATAGCGAAAGGGTCTGGCGTGCTTTGCTTGGGGCTTGTGTTGTCCATGAAAATGTTGACCTTGGGAGGATTTCAGCGCATCGGGCACTCAAGATGGCACCAGAAGATGATGCAACACATTTGTTACTATCAAACATGTATGCCACTGCAAAGAACTGGGAAAATGTTGCTTCTGTCAGGAGAAGTATGAAAGCAAAAGGAGTGAAGAAAGAAACAGGACTGAGTTGGATTGAGAACCAGGGTGCTACTCATTATTTTGCTGCTGGAGATACTTCACACCCGAACAGTAAAGCTATTTTTGGGATGCTAGGATGGCTGAATGTGGACATGAAGAGGGCTCCTGATTTTAATGGTGGTTTGCTCGATGTAGAGGGTATCGGAAAAGGTTCTATTTTGGGTACAGAATGAAAGACCAGCTGAATGCACTATGTGTGAATATGCTTCTTCACACCTTCCAGATCGGGATTTGCTTTGTGATCATTGAAAAGTTCTGATGGGTTTTGTTAAAAGGAGTTCACTTTGAGGAAGCTTATGATTATGGAGGTGAAGAGTATATTGAAAAAGGTTCTATTTTGGGCACATAATGAAGAACCAACTGAAGGAACTGTATATGAATATGTTTCTTCACAATTTGCAGATTGGTAAGTTCTAATGGGTTTTGTGAAAGGAGCTCACTTTGAGGAAGCTTATGATCATGGAGGTGAAGAGGATGTGAAATGAATCTCTCCCTTTTAGGTAATTTCTATATACAATCATTTAAGCTATACATTACATTCTTCATTTACCTACAATATTGAAATTTGACATTTACTAGACGTTACTCTATGTTTTTGGCAATAAAGTTAGCTGAATGGTAAAATCATAAGTTCTTCCAGGACTTTGTATGGATATATTGCTGTGTTGCAGGTTTATACGTATATATATGCTCTTCAGCGTAATCTTTGTTGGGTCATTGTCTAGTTTATGCATCCATATCCTTGGTGCTTGAATAAAGTTCGATGAAGTGAAGAACTTAATACTGTTGAATTATGTTTTTGTAGCTTCCTGAAGTTTAATATCTAGATTCTGTGTAATAGGTAGCTTGTAGTTTATGAAGTTAGCAGCTGTTCATGGTAAATAAATGTCTGAGTAGCATTCAGTTGTGCTCTGATTGATCTTTAAGGTGAATCATTGAAGCGTAGTCAAAGTTTGAGTATGATTTTAGTCTACATTGATATTACCCTGAAATATAATTATTAGAGATTATGATACATGTGTTTAACATAATTTCTGGCAAGCTTCCGGCTCCGGAGACTGTAGCTCCGGTGCAATTACAGAGGTGAATGAGAAGGAGAGAGATTGGTATGGGTAGAGATGCAATAAACTTGAAAATTTTGGTCATTTTCTATGAGCCCAGTTGGATTGGGCCATTATTGGGCCGCAAAGCCAATAAAGCCCACTTTCGTCCCACAGTCCACGTGGAAAATAAGTGGATAAAGGAATGATTGCTGACCAGTCAAAAATCTGAGATCTCATCCAAATCTAATCCAACGGCTCAAAATGAGGAACCAAACCAATCCGTTTTATAAATAACAGCACACGATTAATCTTTTGTTCATCAATTATCTCTTCAGTCTCTTCTTCGTCACCTCTCACTTTCCCAGCTTCAGCTTCCATGGCCGCCGTCTCTGCAGCTTCCTTTGTTTCCGTTGGGTGTTCTCTGAGACCCTCTTTCAAGTCTGCTAATCAGGTCACAATCTTCTCTTCAATTTCTCTGTTTTTATTGCATTATTTGAATGTATAATCGTCACATTGAGGCGGTTTAGAATTGTTGCTCTTTTTGCTCTGGTTCCTGGTACTATTTTCTTTACCTGGATTTATTTATTGCTCGTATAGAGGAGTTCAATTTGTGGGTGTGGTTTTAATTGTGTTTGTTTTGGTTAATTAAGCTTTAGTGTGGGGTTGTATGGAAAAAATTGAAACTTTACTTCCAAGTATGTTTCATTAGCTAAGATTTGGCCTTGGTTTTTAAAACTAAGCTTGAATATGTATATGGGGGTCAATTGAATTGGTCTGTTATGCTCTGATATGCATAGTACTGCAAGTGATTGTGTTAGGAGAATCACAATGTAGTCTTTAGTGTTTGGGATGATGCATTGAGTGGTCACAATGTTGAATATTTCAATAATTCAGTTACTAAGAAACATTGTCCCACTAATCCTTAATCTTTGTGAAAAGTGAATGGGGGGTATATATATAAAAGGTTGTGCTCATAATTGCATAATCCCCATTTCATATCTGTGAATCTCTATGCCTACGCCAAGGATCTGAACCTTGCATATCGTGCATGACTCATTATGATTGGATATAACTGGTTTAACTCTTTTTTGTCATGCTTGAGTGCTTACATAGATAGATTACTTACATGAATATGCCGCGATTAGTTTGGTTCTTAGCAACTATTTGTAAACCCATATGTTAATGTTATACTGCTTTAGTGCATCTAATTCAGTGTTCAAATGCTAAGTATAAGGTTTAGATATAAGTAAATGCTGCGAGCTAATGTAAATCTGGATCTTGCTGTGTCTTTGTGCAGACAACCGGGAAGGCTTCGAGCCTGAAGATAGTTGCTGTAGGTTGGGGAAAGAATGGCTTCCCATCCTTGAGGACTTCCCGCCTTCGTGTCACCTGTGCGGTATATTTACTTTCATACACCTCCCATAGCTTCTTATCACTATGCATACTTGTGCTGAATGCTTGTACCCTTTCTGGTCAACAGGCCAAGCCCGAGACAGTGGAGAAAGTTTGTGAGGTAGTTCGAAAACAATTGGCTTTGCCTGCTGATTCTGAACTTACCCCGATGTCCAAGTTCTCTGACCTCGGTGCTGATTCACTCGATACTGTATGCCCCTTTCTCTTAATACTCCTTTTATAATTGACTAAATTAGGTTTATCATAACATTTTGGGCTCAAGACCTTACTTATGTAGTAAGGGAGCATCAAACAATTTTTATTCTTAAATAACTTTTTAAATTGATGTATTAAAGCATGAAATGGGCTCTCTCATGGAGGCCCAAACCCACCATGAGAGAGGCCCAAAGGGCTAAATAGAGAGTGGCCCAACAGAAGTTGGGAAGAGAAATAAGAAGTGAGGTACTGCTACTGGGACTTGAACTCGGGTCTCAAGTCCCAAGTTCTTTCGAGTTATATTTGACGTAGATACGACTTTATATGGAGTTTGTGATGTTTTATTTCATGAATACACGTACAGGTTGAAATAGTAATGGGTTTGGAGGAAGAATTCGGGATCAGCGTGGAAGAGGATAACTCCCAGAACATATCGACGGTCCAAGAAGCAGCTGATTTGATCGAGAAGCTAGTAGAGAAGGCTGCTTCAGCTTAGAGATGAAGAAACTGGTTAGTGTGTAGAAATTTTGAATCTTAGGCTGATCGAATGTTGCAGTCTTTGAGCATTTTGGTTTCTTCATTGTTGTTTAGTTGCTTTCATCTTCCAATTCTTTGAAATCAGCAATGTTGCATTTTATTTGTAGTTGGAGTGATCTGTGTAGTTTATTCTGAAGATTGATGCGTTTGGTTGATTTGATATTATTTTTCTTCTAATTTTGATATGGATTTTGTTGTCTATGCAACATCTATTGCTTAAATTTGCTTGGAAAATGTACCAGAATAATGTTAAGCTTATATGATGTGTTTCAAATTAGTTATGAACTTACATTATATTTCAATTTCGACTTAGTTTCATGTGTCATGTTCCAATTTACTCATACTGAACTTAAATTGAATGTGCATTTGAGAGGAATTAATAAATTGAACTTGAACTAAATAAATGAATAATTCCAAATACTAACCCTGTCTTAGAGCACCCCATTGGCATGGTAAGCGGGATCCTGCTTAGGCCGGGAGCGGGATCGATGGCCGGCATGTTCGTGGGAGCGGGCTCGAGTGGGATCCTCCCTTTCCTGGACGCGGGCGGGCC
>JAYMSU010000934.1:0-11740 GCA_036897765.1 Erodium chrysanthum | reverse complement strand
CATGGTATAAATGATATCAAAAGTCATATTAAAAAAATAAAAGAGTGGTTTACCCAAATTCAGAAAACCTAAATAGAGTCAAATCCAATACTATTATGTGCTTCTCGGGAAATAGACATAAACAAGAAACACTTAAATCAAACAAACAGCTTCTTCTCTTCTATTATATGTACTTCTGAGATTCTCTGCTTTCTCTATCATCACCCTTTTTCTCAGAATTTCCTCTTACTTCAGCTTCAGGACCTCACGAGCTTCAACCTATATAAGCTTAGCTCTAACCCTAGCCCCAACCCCTTTCTCTCTCAAAAGTTCCCTATTCTACTGTCAGCTTTTCTCCTTCGACAAGTCCAAGCATGGCAAAAACGGTGGTCTCCGACGAAGAAGGTGGTAAAAATCCCCCATAAGTCTTGATTTTTTTTCCTTTTGATAAATCTTCTGCGCGCTGCTCAGCTAATTTCTCTTTCTCTTTGCCAATTCTCTGCGTGCAGAGGAGTTCGGGCTCGAAGAGTACGATGACGGAGAGCCTGTTGAGGCGGCGGACGGTAATGACGATGGCGATGGGGGCGACGACCGCGAGATGGCGGACGAGGACGAAGAGGAGGAGGAAGAAGAGGGTATTGATCGCGCTTTCTGTAAATTTTCTATTTTCTTATTTCGGGGAGATCCGTATCTAAATTAGGGTTTCATTGGTTAGCTTGGGATAGGTTTCCATTGGTCCAATTGGGGGTTGATTCAATTTGTCATAAATCAGTGGAATTTTTAAGCTGAATAGTTTGTTAGCAGAGATAGGCATGGAAATAGGGCTAGTGTGGTTTTGGTGAACCCGGCAGGGTATATCTGGGTTTTACTTGGTGTGGAACACTTATCTGAGAGATCTATTTGTTCATGATTTGGTTGACAGCATAATATATTTCTGATATTATTGTTTATTTTCTTATTTGAACTGTCTTTTCTTTTTGCAGAAGGTCAAGATCAATATGAAAATGATGGGTTCATAGTGGATGATGTTGATGAAGAAGAGGAAGAAGAGGAAGAGGAGAGGGCTGGCAGTGATGAGGAGAGACAGAAAAAGAAGAGAAAGAAGAAAAAGTAAGTCTTTTTCTCTTTAATTTATTTCTGCATTTCATCCCCTTAACCCCATTCACTTTTGCTCATTCTCTGAAGTTAACACTGTTAAAACTGAATCAGTGTACTATAAGAACAAGTACCATATTTTCAGATGTCAAAATATTTTACGAACATAGCAGCATCTCAGCTTCTAAAGTTATGCCCCAAAATACACTCTTATTTAAATATTAACTTGGTCACGTGGTAGAGTAATAATGAATGAATGGTTCCACCAGTCTGGTGGAGTTTTATCCATATATATTTGGAGTGGTAATTCAAAAGGTTAAGTCATTGTTGCTAATATGTATGGTTTCATGATGTCTAGAGAGGAATATGAACTCGATGAAGATGACTATGAGCTCCTTGAGGATAACAATATTACTGGTTTCCAACGCCCAAAGGTTGCACTCTATTCATTTCCACTCCATTTCTTAACTTGATGTTGCAATTTCTTCTTTTGGTGTAATATTCTCGATATCATTATTGTATGTTTATGAATCTCTGCTTGAATAATTTCAGGAGAATAAAAAGTTCAAGCGTCTGAAAAAAGCTCAGAGAGATATTGACAAGGAGCAGTATTTTGATGAGGAGGAGTCAGGTGGTGGTGGTCCAACTGGACGAACTTTGGAGGAAAAGCTGAAGCGCAGCCTATTTGATGATGATGAAGGTATTAATTTCTTTTTTGTAGATCCACTCTTCAGGAGCTATTTGTATATTTATTTTTTCATCTGCATCTTCTATAACTTTTAATATATAGGTTAGTTATTTTCTATGCCTCATAAAATAAATACCTTTAGGAGCACCGCTTGAGGATATTGCTGAAGAGGAAGAACAAGTGGAAGAAGAAGAAGATGTTGACATTGGCGAAGAAGATGAAATGGCAGATTTTATTGTGGATGAAGAAGAAGTTGATGCTAATGGAGTTCCCATGAGGTAACTTTTTTGTGCATCAAGCCCTTTGTAATTATTTCTACATGTCTGTCTTATTGTCAGGTTTTAAATTTATTTTGTGCAATAAATTATTTTATGTATAGACGGAGGAAGTTGAAGAAGAAGAAGTCCAGGCAGGCGCCAGGAGTGTCATCATCAGCTTTGCAGGAAGCTCATGAAATATTTGGTGATGTTGATGAACTTCTACAGCTCCGGAAGCAAGGCTTAGATTCTAGTGAATGGAAAGAACGGAGGCTTGAAGATGAATTTGAACCAGTTGTTCTTTCAGATAAGTACATGACAGAGAAGGATGACCAGATACGAGAGACTGATATTCCAGAGAGAATGCAGGTTCAATCATTTGCTTGAAAAGTATAATTTTTTTCTACTATCAACTTGCATTTTTATTCAAGTAATAGTCCTATTATTCCCATGGCAGATAACTGAGGAGAGCACTGGTTATCCTACAAATATAGCAGAAGAAAGCAACTGGATATATAATCAACTTGTTAATGGTATGATGCCTATATTTGGCAAAAGAGGTGCAGGGATGTCCAATATAAACAGGGATGATATTATGAGGTTTTTAGACCTGCATCATGGACAGAAGTTAGATGTAAGCATTTACTATTCAGCACTAGCATTTTTAAACTTTTTTTTTTTGCGTAGTCTTACATCAGTATGCTGGTTTTAGATCCCTTTCATTGCTACCTATCGTAAGGAGGAGTGCCTAAGCCTACTGATAGATCCCGAGGAACTTGAGATTGGCGATAAAAGTCAGCATAAAAATGATGGATCACCTAATTTAAAATGGCACAAGGTAATTATGCAGTGTATTTTTAACTTTTGCTGATGCAACACAGTAAGCGTCACTAGCAATTGCTAATTTGCTTCTTCGTAGGTACTTTGGGCCATTCAAGACTTGGACAGAAAGTGGCTACTCATTCAAAAGCGAAAACGTGCTCTTGAGTCATATTATAATAAGCGGTTTGAAGATGAAGCCAACAGCATATATGATGAGACAGGAGTCCCTTTAATTCAGCAGCTTTTTGAATCAATTATTGAGTCACTCAAGATAGCTGAATCAGAAAGAGAGATAGATGATGTTGACGCAAAGTTCAACTTGCATTTCCCACCAGGAGATGGTGGCTTGGACGAAGGGCAATTTAAGAGGCCCAAGAGAAGGTCACTATACAGTATCTGTAGTAAATCAGGTTTATGGGAGGTTGCAAACAAGTTTGGGTACAGTTCTGAGCAGTTTGGGTTGCAAATATCTTTAGTAAAGATGGTAAGTTGTATTTCTTGCAATTTCCTTAAAGCAAAATGGCATTTCATTATGATACTGCAATGGATAAAGAACTTAGCTTGTTGATTCTCTTGGTTTTAGAGAGAGGATGAATTGGAGGATGCTAAGGAAACACCAGAAGAGGTGGCGTCAAACTTCACGTGTAGAATGTTCGAGACACCTCAAGATGTTCTTAAAGGTGCTAGGCACATGGTATGCATCCTTATTTCTTTTCTGGCCAGTTACAAACTCTGTGTAAGTTAGAAACATTTTGTAACTTTTGTTTTCTTTTATTGCTTGTGACATCCAGGCAGCTGTTGAGATAAGCTGTGAGCCATGTGTCAGGAAGTATATACGTAGCATCTTTATGGAACATGCGGTTGTATCAACAAATCCAACACCTGATGGAAGTGCGGCAATTGATGCCTTTCATCAATTCGCAAAGGTGAAGTGGCTGCGTGAAAAGCCATTAAATAGATTTGAGGATGCACAATGGCTACTCATTCAGAAAGCTGAAGAGGAGAAGTCACTTCAAGTTACCATTAAGTTGCCTGAACAGACCCTTAATAAGCTAATAAGTGATTCTAATGATTATTATCTTAGCATGGGTGTTAGTAAGTCAGCGCAACTATGGAATGAACAACGGAAGTTGATACTGCAAGATGCACTTTTTGTTTATCTGCTGCCTTCAATGGAGAAAGAAGCAAGATCTCTATTAACTAGTAGAGCGAAAAGCTGGTTACTTCTGGATTATGGAAAGGTTTTGTGGAATAAGGTGTCTGTCGGGCCATATCAACGGAAAGACAGTGATATTAGCTCAGATGATGAAGCTGCACCTAGAGTGATGGCTTGCTGCTGGGGGCCGGGGAGTCCAGCAACCACATTTGTGATGCTTGATTCTTCTGGGGAAGTGTTAGATGTACTATACACTGGGGCCCTCACTTTGCGGTCTCAAAATGTTAATGATCAGCAACGCAAGAAAAATGATCAACAACGGGTTCTGAAGTTTATGACAGACCACCAACCGCATGTTGTTGTCCTGGGAGCTGTGAATTTGTCTTGTACCAAGCTGAAAGATGACATTTATGAAGTAAGCACTATTTGGCCCATCCCTTTCTTTATCCTAGAGAGTCTAGTGTTTCTGAGATTATATTTGTCTTGTGTTGCCTTTTAATGTTAATGCCTCTTTATAACTTTTAAAGACACATGGATGAAGTTGAGTTAGTTGTATGGTAGAAACCTTGAACTTGGTAATATTGGGCTATCTTTTCTTTACTGAAGCAAGTTTGTCAAGGTTAGTGACAGTAGTTGCATCAAATGGTATATGTTTGCATAGGGATGACTTTGGCTCATCTCAGTTGATCTAGATCCTTAAGCTATTGCTAGTATCCATCTAGCTATATGTAGCTACATCTCATGTGTTTCCTTGAAACAATCTGGCAAGAATCTTTTTGCATACAGGCCATTACTTACTGATGTTGTTAAAGTTTTCATATGTTTGAGGGTTTCTTCTCTTCCATAGTTGTAAAGGAATGTGATCATCAATACCTTTTAGATTTATTTATGACAGCATGCTCTGTGGACTTTTTCTTTCTCTGAAAAGTATGTGGTGGTTACTTGTTTTGTCCTGTACTTTTATCAGATCATTTTCAAGATGGTAGAGGAAAATCCGAGAGATGTTGGTCAAGAGATGGATGGAATAAGCATTGTCTATGGGGATGAATCTCTACCCCGTCTTTATGAAAATTCTCGGATTTCAACTGATCAGCTACCAGGGCAGTCAGGTAACAGGGTGTTAACAGGCCGTTGCTTTTCTCACTTTTGTTTGCTTGAACTCTAGTAATAATTTACTTCATCGTTATCAGGTATTGTCAAGCGAGCTGCAGCTCTTGGGCGCTATCTTCAAAACCCTTTGGCAATGGTTACCACACTCTGTGGACCAGGAAGGGAGATATTATCTTGGAAACTTTGTCCTTTGGAGAATTTTCTTTTGTCTGATGAGAAGTATGATATGATCGAACAAGTACTGGTTGATGTGACCAACCAAGTGGGACTTGACATCAATTTAGCTACAAACCATGAGTGGCTATTTGCCCCTTTGCAATTTATTTCTGGTCTTGGGCCAAGAAAGGCAGCTTCTCTACAGAGGTCCCTCGTAAGAGCTGGAGCTATTTTCACTCGGAAGGACTTCGTGACAGAGCATGGACTTGGTAAAAAGGTATTTGTCAATGCAGTTGGTTTTCTACGTGTTCGACGGAGTGGGTTAGCTGCCAGTAGCAGCCAGTTTATTGATTTGCTGGATGATACCAGAATACATCCAGAGTCGTATGGTCTTGCTCAGGAATTGGCAAAAGTTGTCTATGACGAGGATGTTAGAGGCGATTCAAATGATGATGAGGATGCTCTGGAAATGGCAATTGAACACGTCAGAGATAGGCCTAATTTATTGAAAATGCTGAATGTGGATGAATATGCTAAGGGCAATAAGCGTGAGAATAAGAGAGAAACAATACGTGATATAATAAGGGAGTTAATACAGGGTTTTCAAGATTGGCGGAGACAGTATGAAGAACCCAACCAAGATGAGGAATTCTATATGATTTCTGGGGAATCTGAGGACACTCTTGCTGAAGGGAGAATTATGCAAGCAACAGTGCGCAGAGTGCAAGGTGGAAGGGCAATTTGTATGCTTGAATCTGGGTTGACTGGGATGCTCATGAAGGAAGATTTTTCAGATGATTGGAGGGACATTTCTGAGTTGTCTGATAGGCTACATGAAGGAGATATACTTACTTGCAAGGTCAAATCAATTCAGAAGAATAGGTATCAGGTATTCCTAATTTGTAGAGAGAGTGAAATGAAAAGCAATAGATATCAGCATGCTACCAACCTTGATCCCTACTACCATGAGGACCTAAGTAGTTCACAGAGTGAACAAGAAAAGGCCCGCAAAGAGAAGGAGCTTGCAAAGAAGCACTTTAAGCCTAGGATGATTGTTCATCCCCGCTTCCAGAATATAACAGCTGATGAAGCAATGGAGGTACGTTGTGGGAATAATTTGTCTTTTAACTTTTCATTAGTTACATGGTTTATCTATCTCTGTGTTTCGAAGGGAAAAATATTGGATTTTCTTCTGACATATCTGTTTAATATGCATGGAAAAAACTTACTGAGCAGTGAGCATGTCTTATGTCATTTTAGTTCTTTCTAATTTGCCTTGAATTACTTGTTTTTTTTATCAAATAATTCTACATTTCTTTCAGTCTATGATTTGAATTCTCATTGAAGGATTAATAATATCTGTCTTAAAGCAGTTTTTCCTTTTAAGCCATTTTTGTACCAAGATTTGGACTCACTTGCTTATGTAGAAGCAAGGAGAACAAAACTCATGGTTCTTATATACCCATAAGATTACTTACACCAGGGTTCGAACTCTGGTCATCCATTGTGTTGGAGGGAGCTCTTAACCACTGGGCCAACTTGAGTTGGTCTGTCTCAAAAGGGTTGATTGCTGGATCTAAAATTTTCTCTATTTTTTCTTGGCAGTTCTTGTCTGACAAGGATCCAGGTGAAAGTATCATCCGCCCCAGTTCTCGTGGGCCTAATTATTTAACCTTGACACTAAAAGTTTATGATGGAGTTTATGCTCACAAGGACATCATAGAAGGTGGTAAAGAACACAAGGACATCACAAGCTTACTTCGTATTGGGAAGACTCTTAAAATTGGGGAGGATACATTTGAGGATTTGGATGAGGTTGGTGTTCTCTAATTACATTGTTTTTCCTTGTATCAATCGCTGTCAATACATTGTTTTTCCTTGTATCAATTGCTATCAAGTATTGAAAATATGAATGAGCATAATCTGATGGGTCATTGTGTGTGCTTAACATCATGGCTGATTGTCTATGCATCCGTTTGCTTTTGTTCTGGTACATCAGAAACTAATTTATTGAGACTTGGTTGCATTGAAACGTAGGTGATGGACAGGTATGTTGATCCCTTGGTGGGCCACCTAAAGACTATGTTAAGCTATCGCAAGTTCAGGAAAGGCTCAAAAGCAGAAGTAGATGAACTCCTAAAGGTCGAGAAATCAGAGTATCCCATGCGGATAGTTTATAGTTTTGGCATCTCCCATGAACACCCAGGCACATTCATCCTGACATACATACGAAGTACAAACCCACATCATGAATATGTTGGTTTGTATCCCAAGGGATTCAAGTTTCGGAAAAGGATGTTCGAGGACATTGATAGGCTTGTAGCATATTTTCAGAAGTATATCGATGTTCCCCAGCATGATTCAGCTCCGTCAATAAGGTCAGTGGCAGCTATGGTACCAATGCGCAGTCCTGCAACTGGGGGCACTTCTGGGGGCAGTGGATGGGGAGGTTCGGGTAGTGATGGTGGCTGGAGAGGCCAATCTCTTGACAGAGATCGATCTTCTACACCAGTGTCAAGAACAGGTAAATGATACAAAAGTAGATGTCGTGTCATGCAATATCAGTTGCCTGAGTCTGTCTTGAGTACAATCAATCATATATTATGGTGTCTAGTTTCGTAGATAATTGTTCTGATCATCATTATGAGATATTTTATCCTCAATTTGGTTTTGTATTTTCGTTTCTCTGATATGGTGTATGGGTTTTACAGGGAGAAATGATTACAGAAGTGGTGGAAGAGATGCACATCCGAGTGGGGTGCCAAGGCCATACGGAGGAGGAGGAGGGCGTGGTCGAGGCAGCAGCAGAGGCAATAATGATAGGTACAATTCTGGAGAGGACGGGACATGGAACAATACCCCGGGTGGTGGTGGCGGTGGTAAGGTACAAAATTCACCCGGTGGAGGGTATGCAAGTGGTTGGGGTACTGATCTCAAGAAAAGTGGCAGTGGTTGGTAAGATCACGCACAGATGACTTGAGACGATATTTACTGGGTAGAGTTGTTGGTTCCGCAAGCCCAGAGAAGCAGACATGATGAGTTTCTTGTTCCAATTGTAAGCTAGTAACTCCCAAGGGTTTAGACCCTTTTAGAAGGTGTTATCTTTTTGCTCTCTATCTTATCTGTCATTAGGTGGTATTTCAGTAGCTCTCTGCACCATGTAATCATAAGGTGTGAGTGAGGTGTACTAAAATCTAGCATAAGGTTGAAAGAAGTATGCTAATTAATGTGTGGCCTACTCTTTCCAGAGCAAGTGTATGATGAGTTTGCTACTATAGCTATGCTATTATTTTATATATGATTCTGGAGTATAACAAATTATTTCCTTTTCCTTCCGAAGATCCTTTTATGGAGGAGAAATTGGTTTTCATGAGATTTGTTGTGCAAGATCAATATGCAAAACCATGAAGTATACATGCTAGTTAGTGGAAATCAGTGGAATTGAGCTAAATTCATGTATTATTATAAAACAAAGTACATGTATTATACGACCAGCAGGATGAATTATTTATAGTATTTGAAAAACATAAAGAAAAACAGGATGATAATTATATTCAAATGAAAGAAATTTTAAGTGCATATTTGGGGGCACGCAAATAAAAATCGTTTCTAACCCTAGTTGAGTTGTTGTAATTGAATTCTCGTGATAATAAATGCTTATGATTAAGTTTTATAAGATCACTTGAGTGGATGTGTTCTTATTTTGAGTTAATTGTGTTTCAATCAATCCCCTAACTGGTATTCTTTTTTTCGAAAAAACTGATTTGAACATTTTTTTTAACTTGCCAATAAAATGTTTGAAGATTCCAGAAAATCGAGAAGTCAACAGTATTGAAAAGAATGAATAACTTTATTTGATTTGACAAAAAAATCCTTTTAAAACAACTGTTTTGTTCATAATCTCATGATCATACAAAAACCAATTACGGCTCTTAAATCAAACAAGCAGGACACGAAATGGCAAACCAGATACATCAAAACATGAAAATCCCCGCAGATTTAAGCTCCAAATTACCAAACATGTAAAATCAAAATCCAAACTGACACAACTCATCATTCCAGAGAAAAAAAAGACTGCCCTAGCAGTGAGGAAGGATATCTGCAATATTATCACAACTTCATGTGTAGCCCAGCGCTTCTTTCAGGCACTGGTTCTTGCATCTTTCAGACAAGACTTAGGCTTTTTAGAAGGCACAAAACACAAGTACAGGGAAACAAGCAAGCAGGCACCAAAGTTTGAGGTTAAAAAAATACTTAAGAGATCAGGAGCTGGCTGGTAATTCACCAGAAAACATAACCCTCTAGTGCCTAGATGTCAGTTTGAATGAAAAGGACATTCCAGAACTTTTGACTCTAATATCACAATCTTTCTTACTGACACAAATGTATAGATCATTTTTCATTCATACTTCTTTCAAGTGATCAATCAGGGTCAATGCATTCATTCACACAATTGAAGATTGGCAGCAACCTTAAGAGAATAGCTATTCAAGTTTTCATTAGCTGTATGTGAATATATTGGCAAAGGGAAAATGGAGCAGTAAGTTTCATGAAACTATATTACTGAACTAGTCGGCCAGATATCAGTTGATTTGGTGGAAAACCCATCCTAATGCTTCTATTCCCTTTCCCTTTCATAAAAGCTTGAATGCTCCATTCACATAACACAAAACACTGGACTGGACTGTGTGGCAAAACCAAATATAAATTTGTCATAAAAACATAGACTATTACCTCAACAAAGATCTTACCAACATCATGCAACTGACTACTCAAAGAGTGTGTTATGCACAAGTTTATCAGACTTCAAATTCTTAGCGATCAGGGCTCAGAGGAGATTAACGACCACTTCTGCAGTGATAGATAATATAATGGATGAACCCTACTCACTAACTAGTCAAAGATTAAGTTTGCAAATCTATCCAAGATATATGGACAGACAAATTAACAATAAGGAAATTTCAGCTCAGTCATTCTCTTCACACAACACAACATATTAATGAATAACTTAAGGCAATCAATATCATACAAATCCAACAAAACAGGAAAATATTTAAACTGCCAATCAGATAACTAGAGATATTGATATGATCCAACATACAACATAGAGCCAGCCAATAGTGGAATAATATTGGATAGGTAGCTGCAGTTATATATGTAGATACAGAAGATTATAAGGGAACACACATTTCATATACCACTTAGAACATACATCCCTGTTTAAATTAAACAACAGCATACAAATCCAACAAAGCAAAAAGTAGATTTATCAGTCCACTGAAAGATAATTATTCCTATTGTCAAAATACCATATGCTCATCTCCAGATCAAGTCAGAGCATATAGTTATTAAAGATACAGTCTAGATGAAAATCCGACCATAGGTAACTATGGGAGTCACCCAAGGCATGTACAAGGATATCAAACGAAAACCTGAATGCAAACTCAGGATTGTACCTCCATATGACCAAGCAGCTACAACCTATAAGTCTGCCTCCATTTGAAATAAATACCTATAAGGATACAGCTTCACGCAGAAGTTCACACATCCATTGCAGCCTTTTCAGCCACCCAACACAACAGATCAGTGCTGAGACCATTGTATACTCTTAATATCAATCCCCTGCTGCACCATTTCATACAGAGGGCTCATATCCCTCAACTTCTTGACTTGTTTCACGGTTAACTCAATTGCCCTATCAATCTCTTCCTCGGTGGTAAACCTTCCAATCCCAAACCTAATTGAAGTGTGAGCCATATCCTCCTCCACCCCCAAAGCCCTCAACACATAAGATGGCTCCAAACTTGCACTGGTGCAGGCACTTCCACTAGATACCGCCACCTCCTTCAAACCCATCAACAAGCTCTCTCCTTCCACATAAGCGAAGGAAATGTTCAAATTCCCAGCATACCTCCTCTCTGTGCACCCATTCACCACCACACCATCAAGCTTGTCTCTTATTCCATTCAGCAGGCGTTGCTGCAACCCCATAATACGCTTCTCATCATACTCCATCTCCTTCATGGCTAGCTCACAAGCTGCTCCCATGCCAACAACCAGAGGAGTCGGGACAGTCCCGCTCCGAATCCCCCTTTCCTGCCCACCTCCATTCATCTGGGGCTCAACCCTAACCCTAGGTCTCCTCCTCATATACAAAGCTCCAACACCTTTAGGCCCATAAACCTTGTGCCCACTCAAGGACATCAAGCTCACATTCCACTTGTGAACATCAATTGGAATCTTCCCCACAGCCTGAGCAGCATCTGTGTGGAAAGGAACATTGAATTCCTTGCAAATTTGCCCAATTTCCTCCATGGGCTGAATCACCCCAATCTCGTTATTCACAGCCATGACCGATACAAGACCCGTGTCGGGGCGAATCGAAGACCGGAGCTTCTCCAGGTCGATAATCCCATCGGAGCCCACCGGCAGGGAGGTGATTTCGCAAACCGCCTGCTGGAGAAGCAGGCAAGAAGC
>JAYMSU010000933.1:0-11740 GCA_036897765.1 Erodium chrysanthum | reverse complement strand
AAGAAATGAATACAAATTTTTGAAGAACAATATTGTGAATTTGAATCAGTGACATGTTATTTTTTGAGTTAATTCCTCAAACCTACGCTTTTGTTTTGTGCACATTCGTATAACTACCAGAAGTTTAAAAACGTTCCCTAATGTGCATGAAGTATTGGTCACGGGCTTCTGTCAAATGGGCGTAACGGAAGTAGTTAAAAAGACCATTTAGCCCTTCAACACACGAATTTACAAAATTACCCTTAATATGTTTAGTTGTCTTTGCCGTTTGGAATTTCGTCCAACACTTTACCAAATTTCATTTTCAACCATCAGGAACCCTAAAACCTCCCTCCTCCCCTCTTTCGACCCAGCTCCGAACCTAGACTGAGGAAGACGACGAGTGCGAACTCACCGAGGAAGTTCCGGCGTAGGGTGAAGTAGACGGAATCGAAAAACGTGGTGCAGATCTTGTACGACATCAAAGAACATAGCAGGTGAAAGGAGTAGAGTGGCGTTGGTATTCGGCCTCCAAGTAGAGACGAGCTTAAGGTATGGTCTCGTGTTGATTATTGTGTTGTGTTGAAGTTATTTCCTATATGTATGTTTGGATGTAGGGTTCATTTCCTCAGCTGAAATTCCCCTTAGCTTAAATTACCAGTCTTTGTAGTCTGTGTGTGAGGTAGATGAGCTTAAGGTATGTTCTCGTGTTGATTATTGTGTTGGGTTGAAGTTATTTCGTATATGTATGTATGTATGTTTGGATTTAGGGTTAATTTCCTTAGCTGAAATTCCCCTTAGCTTAAATTACCAGTCTTTGTTGGTTTGTGTGTGAGGTATTTTTGTCCATTTGGAATGTTTGTAAATAATTTTGTATTCATTGAATACATTGTAGATGGCTAAGGTGCCTAAGGAGGAATCCTATCCTAGGATTTTTCATATCCACCATGGTGGACAGTTTGTGGAGGAGCCAGAATTTGGGTATGTAGGGGGGAAGGAGTCGTATGAGATGTTGGATAGTGATAGGATTTCATGGTTTAGCGTAACTGGGTTATTTCTAAAGCTAGGGTATGACACCACCTACACCATAGAATATCACATTCCTGGGATGGGTTTGAAGCATGGAAGGGAGCGTATAGTAGAAGCTGAGCTGGATGTAATGTTCGGCTTCTATGAGAGGAATGACGTGATACCCATATACATATCTGGGTACTCGTTAGACAAACCGTTGTCCCTCTGTACCCCCAAGGGTAAATTGATTGTGTTGCGGGAAGGTGGTGGGAAAACAGTACCCCCTCCTATGCCTATTTTACCAGGTTGGGAGAAGATGCAGAAACCTCGGGTGGATAAGGCAAAGTTCTATGGTAGTAGAGATGAGATAGAGGAAATGAGGGTTGATTATGGGTGGGGATCTGATCTAGAATACGTAGAGGTCCTCACTGATGATGATGCAGGGTCAGTTAGTGAGGGAAGTAGACAAGAAGTAGGACCTATGGATTGTGGTGGGTCTGCAAATATTGGTGGCAGTGGGTCTGCTTCAGGCAAAGACGTCAACACACCAACGAAGGGTGATGGTAGTCAGACATCTTCGGGAGCTGGAGGCGAAACACCTATTGGTGTTGGTGGTGAGACACCCATTGGTGTCGGTGGATCGGGTTGGATATCCACTGCCAAGCTGATTAAGAGGATTGAATGTGGCCTTGTGGATGAGGACTCGTCAGATAGAGTATCTGAGATGAGGAGTGATGAGCATAGAAGCGAGGAGCTTCTGGATTGGAATGGAGAAGCAAGTTCTGATGACAGTGATGAGGTTGAAGAGAAAAATGCTGATGAGGATGAAGAGCATTCTGCTGGGAGTTCCCACAGGTCAGGCAAATCTACTTGTCAAGCAGATGAAGAGGAAGATGTTGATGAGGAGGTTGATAAGGATGAAGAGGATGATGAAGTTGAAGTTGACGTAGATGAAATTCATGAGGAACATGAGCAAGTAGATGTAGCAGTTGAGGATGATCTGAGTGCTGGTGTAGGAAAATCTTCAGTGGATGAGCATGATGAGTATAGGGCCGCGAGGGCTGAAGATGATATGCATGAACGAAGACATGTTGGGGATCAAGAGTTTGTTCAGGCTCAATATGAGGAAGAGTGCTTTTGGGAAAAGGGTGATTCTGAAGATGAAGTTGACACACATATACCACCAGTTTTTGATGAAAACTGTCGATATAGGAACGTAACCCTTTGCCTACACCAAAGATTCAGGAATGCAAAGGTTTTAAGGTTGGCTTTAATGGCATATGCCGTGGAAGGAAGGTTTGAGTACCTCTTCCTTCGTAATGAACCGACCAAACTTTCAGTGCTCTGTTTGGCCAAAAACTGCAGGTTCAAGTTGTATGCATCAAAGAACAAACACCTTGGTTGTATGGAGATAAAATATTTGTTCCCACATCACGACTGCCCTAGGTTGAACAGCAATTGTTGCGTCACTTCTAGATACCTGGCAGTTCGTTTCATGGACTACATTAAAGACCACCCCGGCGTCAGGAGAAGGCAGCTTGCAGTGCAAATTCAGCGAACCCTGAGACTTTCTGTAACTTTGAGTCTGGCATACAAGACCATTAGGAGGGCCCAAAGGGTATTGCATGGTGAACTGAACAAGCAGTTTGACAGAATCCACGACTATTGTGAGACCCTCCAAGCCACTAACCCTGGAAGCAAGTGTAAAGTGGTTACCAAGTATGACAAAGACCGTGTGGATAGGTTCCAACGATTGTATGTGAGGTTTCAAGCTCAACTGAAAGGCTTCCAAGATGGATGTCGGCCTTTTATCCAAATGGACGGTTGTCACCTTAAGGTATATTATTTAAAGCTTAACTAATTCCAGTATGTGTGCAATTTAAACTCATACATATTTTTTGATTGTAGGGCCATTATGGGGGTCAGCTTCTAGTGGCGGTTGGATACGACGCTAATGACCAGATGTTCCCAATATGCTTCGCTGTGGTAGAGATTGAGAACAAGGAAACCTGGAGGTGGTTCCTTGAGGAGGCTTTCAGTGACTTTGGGCATCCACATGAGACCGGATGGGTGTTCATGAGCGACAAGCAGAAGGTAACAAATTTTCTTAAATAGACCGTTATTTATACAAGTTTCAATTCTTATTGTTAATCCCTTATATCATAACTTGTCTACTTACACTTTCAGGGTCTAGTTGAAGCTTTCAAGGACATTGGTGGTATTGAGCATCGCTGGTGCATGAGGCATATGGAGGCAAATTTTCTACAGAAACACAAGGGTGAAGGCATGAGAGAGGCACTGTGGGACTTGTCTAGGTGCACAACAGTAAGGATGTACGATAAGGAGTTGGAAAAGCTTAGATTGCTCAACCCAGCTGCTCATGCATGGGTATGTGCAAGAGAACCTGAACAGTGGGTTAAAGCTCACTTCTCGAACCGTGCATGTACCAGCGTCCAGGTCAACAACCTCGCGGAGTCCTTCAATGCTTGGATTGTAGCAGCCAGGGGACTACCCATCATCCCGATGGTGGAGCAAATTAGGAAGCAGCTGATGCAACTATTCTATGAAAGGAGGACACAACTGGACAACTATCAGGGACTTATATGCCCACGAATTCAGGTGAAGCTCGAAGAAAACAAGGAAAAAAGCGGGGACTGTTTCGGGAGACCAAGCGGGTATGGGGTGTTTGAGGTCGAGCATTTTGCAGATACCTTTGTGGTGGACTTGAAAGCTAGAACGTGCAGTTGTAAGGAGTGGCAGCTATGTGGCATACCATGCCCTCATGCGGTGTGTGCCATCAACTACAACCATGAGATACCTGAGGAGTATGTGCACAGGTATTATAGGGTAAGTAACTACAAACTGATTTATGCTCAACAAATATTTCCTGTTGGGGGGGAAAGGGAATGGGTTGTAAGCCAGAGGGTGCCACCACATCCACCAATTGTGGTTAGGGCACCTGGTAGGCCAAAGACGAAAAGACAAAAGGGAAGGAATGAAGGCAAGACCTGCTACAACAACCCTTTCAAGGCAGCAAGGAATGTCATGGACCCAGTTTGTGGACATTGCAAGTCTCATGGTCACAATAGGAGGACTTGCCCAGAGCTTTACCAAATAGACTTCCAACAAGCCCGTAGAGAGAAGAAGAAACTGTACATGAGGAAGAAGAGAGCTGAACAGGCACTAGGAGGAGCCGAAGCATCAACATCCAGACCTGTTCCACAACGAAAAAGGAAGGAGCCCCCGACTGAGGTTGAACCCCCACTGACTGGGCCACAACTTGATCGTATTGAAAAACATCGGAATGCTGCACTCCGGAAGTTGAAAAGGAAGAAGCAAAGGCAAGGTGGTGGAGAAGACACAAATCCTGAACCACAAGTTGAGGTAACTCATATAGGGTTTGTGTAATTGTTTGATGACTAATAATGTGCATATCCGCTTACATCCTAATGTTTGTAGGTCCCAACCCCTGAGGCAGGCATCGGAATTGCACAGGCGGAGTTGAATGCTTCCCGTGCCAACAACCCTGTAAGTGCATTAACCATTTTGCTGTCCAAACTGTTTCCCTTTATAACAGCTACATAACTAAGTTTAAAATTTTTTCAGCGTCAAATGGAACAAGAAGGCTCATCTAGGTTTGGTGATACGATGTACGTTCGTCGACAACAGGGTGCAAACCAAGTAGATGGGGCTGCTAGGACTTGAAGAAGATTGAGATTTTGAAGTTGGGAAATGAAAGACACTTATTTTATGATGTAATGCAATATTTTATCAGGAATTATATCCCTGACCTTTTGTGACCTTTTCTAATCACTGTTAGTGAGAACTATTTTGTTGCCTATGTTAGTTATGTTTTAAGTTAGACCTATTGGGTGTATGAATGTTGTTTATTGAGTTAATTAGTTCCAGGATGCTTGACTTTAGACTTGTGAAATTAAAATGTTGTTCATGATAGACTTGTCAAGTATGATATATACATGGATGATTGATTGAACTGATCAAAAGATCTGGTCATTATGATTGTTTATCTTTTTATCTTCATAGGAATTATGATTGAATACAGGGCAAACACCAAATTGGAATTGCACTTACACTTTGTATCCATTTTGTGACCAATACATAAGGGGTGATCTCAGTTTGTGGCCAATACTTATTGCTATGTTTTGTCCCCCCATATGAACCACATTGTATATTTTTGCACAATGGCCAATACTTAATGACATATTGAGCATGTGACCAAAACATATGGTGGACCTTCGTCAACTTTTTTTTAAGTTTTATTTTCATTCTTCTCCTCTAACATCCAAAAGTAAGTTCTTCATTATTAGAAAACAGAGTTATACATTGCATTCGACGTCATAACAACATAGCATACAGATTTTAGCAACCAAAGTTAACTTAATCCTCATCATCATCGGTATCAGGGACAACAGCCCACTTCAGTTCTTCTGAACTGTTTTCCTCTTCTTCATCTTCTTCTGGGTCATATTCGGGGAACTCTTCATCTGCAAGGTGTTCCCAATACTGTATGCTTCATTTCTAACCAAAACAATTGCATTCAGACTAGTACAATGGATTGATATCACATTGGTTACAACATTCAACAAACCATTTCATTTCAAAAACTAGCAGAAAACAGTGGAGGAGGCAAGTTCAACTACACAACATCAAATTTGCAACAAAAATATTGCGAACACAATCCATGAGATTGCTAACAACCTAACTAATCTAATTCTACTTGACCTAATTACTTCCAATTTTTGCTTGATTTTTTGAGTCTTTTTTTTGTGCTTCTGTCTTGCTTCACCCATTGCAATTTTAAGCTCCTTCAGATCCTCCTCCAATTTTTTGTTCACATCTTCAACTTCTCTCAATCGTCTTTCAGCAAACTGTAGTCGTTCAACTAATCTTAACTCCATTACAGCCTTGGGCTCAACCCAGTCAAAGAAATCACATTTGGCTCCTCCTTGCTACAAGACAACAAACATATGTCATGGTTGAATTCAAAAAAATTCCTAACGAATCCGACAAAAATTGAATAAACTGAAAGTGGAGCCATTAATTTACCTTAGATCTCCCACATCCTGCATAACGTCTCCCAGGGTTCTCCTTCGTCCACGAAGTCTGAATCAAACATTGAAGTCCACAGAAACATTTTCGAGAACACACGGGCTCAGAATTCGTAGCCATTATCGGGCATATGCTTCCGTCTCACCCTTCTCCGGCGGCCTTCCCAGCTACTTCACCAGAATCCACCGCCGTCTCGCCCTTGCACACTTTAAACTACTTTGTCGCACGAACCCTTGTACTCTTCTCCTTCAATACTGTCTGAAATTATCTAGGTTGAAGAAGATCAAAACAAACGAGTGGTTGAGGATTGTTGAGGGTAAAAATGGAACAAAAAATTCAAGTTTCCTCACGTGCAGTCACGTGATAGACGGAATTGAGTTTTCAGTCTGTTTTTTTTTTTACAGAAGACTGTAACCAATAGTTCATGTATATTAGAAAACATATTTAACATAAAGTAGTTATATGAATATGCGTAAAACAAAAGGATACCTTTAAAGAATTAACCCTTCATTAAAACTCGAACAAAACTGCTATAAAGAAAAAGTCGAACCAAAACTGTATCTTCAAGGTTATAAGTTGGAGCCCACTAATACGTTGGCATGAACCTAAAATAATGGAATGTGTATAATATATGCAAAACAAAAGTGACATGGTTAGTTGGCTTGGCTCTTCCACACAAATGAGTGCCCTTGATATATTCTTTTTTTTTATCATCAATTTGGGTTGAAAATATAGGTACCGTTCTATCAAAAAATAATGGAAAAATAATACGGGGTTTCATCGAAATATACATGATTTTCACATGATTCCAACAAAATATAAAACATAACAAACGACACCCAAACTTATATTTTGATTTACAAATATGAAACTTAAAATTTGGAGTTAGCTTGTTCTTGAAGATGAATTTTGATTTACAAATCCAACTTTCCCTAATTTGCACATATGGAGAGCTCCAAAAAAATTTATTTAGTAAAAATATAGGGTTTGGGGTAGAGGGTTTATTGGGGGTAAAGGGTTAAGGTTTGTTTTATTCATTTAATAGTGGCACTCAATTGAAATTAAAAGATTATTGAGGGATATTTTGGTCATTTACTTAAAAATTAACAGATTTGGATGGAAAATATAACTGTGTTACACAATGAAAGTTCGGGGGGTTATTTGTTACTTTTCAAACTTCGGTGGATGCATGTGAAATTGGCCCAAACTTTAGGGGATGCATGTGATATTATCCCTAAATTAAAATTTTCACGTCTCTCTTTTGCATTGCACGTAATAAAGATGAGATTATCATTTAAAATTATATCTATCTTCATCGTTTAACCAAAGGTACCCTTTGATTTTTCGAAATATTACCCCCTCACACCGATGTTCCCATTCTCTCTTCCACGACGACACCCTTATTTTCGACACCACCTGACGGAATGCGGTGTGTTTACGATGGATACATTGATGGGTTGGACGTGACACATCTTATCATTGATTGTCGCGTTTGTGATACTGGATTGGACTGGTGGGAACCATCATTAACCCTATTGACCCCACTTCCCATCACAATGCGTTGGGCACCTATCGACAAGAGTCTTATAACATGTTTCTGCTTTGACATATATCTGTCACCCTTCCGCTGTTGATTGTACGTCGATAGGCATATTGAGATTCTTACCGACATGTCACTATATCCGTCCGCTCTAGTCTTGATGACTTGTTCGAGAGGGTAGTCAACTAGGGTGTTTATAATGGCTGCAACCCGAACTGGAGTACTGATGGTGTATTAGAAGTTCTCTATATTGAAACTCAGAACCATGAAACCCATGAGGTTTCTATATTGGGAAGGAAGAGTTTTGTTGCTTAAGAGGTCGGTTGATACCGCAGACATATATAGCCCCTCAATCACAACAACGTCCATTGCGTAATGGTTCACGTGTCTATTCCCAAATGAGAGCTATTGGTGTATGACCCTGATTGGGTGGTCATTATCGATGTCGTCTTCAGCAAGTACTTCCATGGATTGTTGGCATATCATAAGATATATCAACCCCAATTGGACGAGAATCCGATAAGCCAACAAAAGAACCCGAAAAACATATCAAAACAAGTTGGAGTTGATGACATTTAGACGTCTATCAAAGAAAGAGCTTCCTCAGACTAATTGTGGTTAGAGATTGTGGCATGTTCACGATAAAGCAGGTGAAACACCTCCTTGCATGCCAACATTTGGACTCTGTTGTGTTTGAGAACATGCAACTCTTCCGACACAAGTGGGTGGTAGACATATGATACAAACACTAGGATTGATAACTGAATATCTGAACTGCAAGTGTTTTGTTTATATGGTTTAAATGGACATGGTTGTTTCGTGTAAATCTTTGACTCGTGTTGTTATTTTATCTTTTATAGTATGGTGTATGTTCTCTATTAGTTTACGTTCTTCTGATATTGTTTCACACCGTCGTTAATGTATCAAAACATAGCGTGTGTTATTACAATCTAGCGGAATGCGTCGGACACAATCAGGTTTCGTCACGAACGGATACCACCATATAACATCACTTTCCCATCATGCAATGCAGAGCAGAGTCGAATCTCGTTGTCGACACCCATCCTACACCAATAACTAGAAACAAATATATTAAAATAACACAATTATAAACAACCCAACGCCGAGCAACATAAATTGAAGGAGACAGACAGAAAGAAACTCAAAACGACAAGTGTAGCCCAATAATTTACCTAATTGATCACATATGCCTCTATGGGACCTGCTTACTCAATTTTCTCTATCCATAAATGTATAAGGTCTTCTTTTGTCCTTTTATTTGGTAAAAGTCTTGTTTTGTCTTGATTAGAATGTTTTGACCCCAAAAAAGTTTGTTATTATCCAAATTTCTTGTTGAGCCTGTGTAGTTTTTTTAATTTTCCACGTAAAATATATAGGTAGGCCATAATAAAAAGAAAGAAAAGTCTACATAAACATGTCGGTAGTAAATAGTAATCATGGGGAGAGTATCATAAATGGATCACAAGATTGTACCGTTGGAGCTCATATATATATGTGTTCATGCTTCTTGGGATGGGAACACAAAAAAATATTGGTATTGCATAATCATAAAAAAATTATTGGTAGGTTATGTGAAGATACAAATTATATATTACATTTCAAATGCAAGAAAAAAAATTCAATGTATTTATATTCAACCGGACACTGTCGCATTATATTATCATAAATGTCAGACTTTTTTGAAATATTATTGGCTTATCTATCCTTGGTCTACATTCATTTGATTGGTCTATCAGACTATCCAGATCTATGTTCCGGTCATCGTATCAGAACGATTTAGAGTTTATTCAGATACTATATCAAAGACTATCTCTCGAGACAAGTCTAGTAGTTCTCGCATCCAGTTCGACTTAGGTATGTATATATAGATGTACGTCGTACACAAAATCTCGTGATGGATACTTCAGATAGTGTCTGATGCTTCCTGTTTGTGACTGACAGTATCCAGACAACAATGGAGTGATGAAGGCCCGAGGTGGAAAGGAAAAAAATATGTGTTAAAATGGGATAATAATATTCTCGGTAGTTTATCAAAGAGACATAATTTTAGATTAACATTAGAAGTTAAATATTTTTAAAATTATCGACTAAATAAAACAGTCATATAATGTACTCTTTTTATTATACTTATTGGTTAGTGTAAGAGGAGCAACTTAGTTGTAATATGTGTGGAAAATTCGTTTTCGTAAGGAATTGGACAGAAACCTAAATGAAATATAGAAGGACAGTGGCAAGTTCTAAGATAGTCACGTAGTGATGTAGATTCCGACAACCAATTCCATTGAGCTGTAATGTATGTGTGGATATTTCAAATGTATGTAGATTTCTACATTTGCTCAGGCCTTGGTCTTTGTCACACAATCTTTTTATGGACCATCTTGTTGAATATGTCTCATATCGAAACTTCCATCTATCGGTTTAAGCTTTTGAGTTAGATCAGTTTCGACATGGTATTATAACTAGTTTGATTTGACTCACGACCCGTTTGTCACCTCCATACCTTGTGACCTTCCGAATCATATATAGATGGCTAATATTGTTATAACTCGTGTATAGAAGTCTAGTTGTTCACGTAAAGAAGAATGTTGAAAATATGTGGATTGAGCTTTGACATCTTGTAACACGTCAATGTCATTGGACAAGAAAAACGATTAACTAAAATTTGTATTGTTGCTTCACACAGTACGACATTAATAGACAATACATCATGTTAACGGACAGGTAAGTATAGATGTGGAAAGTTTAGTTTGACAAGTTTAATGTTGAGTCAAGGTCTTCCTTTTCCATTAGTCAATTCCACATTCACATCCACAAATATTACCACGAGCAACAACAATGACACTTCATGTATTATTGTCACACTTTCCATAACCTGGTCCAACTCAACAATTTAGATTAATATACTTATCGGTGATTTGGATACGTGATATATTTTAACACTTCATCCAATCATCCAGTAATTCTGGTGAAAATATAATACTATTGGGAACTGCTACTTGAGCGACATCCTAGCTTCGCCACTTAAAGCGTTGGCATTATCGTCCAAACGCTTAGATGACGTCAAATAAATACCGAAATAAAACTTAAACGACGTTAACAGTAACAATCGTAGTTAGACAATTCTTGGACTAAGAGCTCCCACAATGTCATGTTAGCAAAATAAAACCTAAACAACGCAAACAGTAACCGTCGTAGTTAGAAAGACTAACAGACCTTGCACTTAGCAATCAAAGAAGAAAGTGGTGCATACTAGATATGGTAGGTTGACAAACTAAACTAAGAAGTCAAAAGTTGAGCAAGACATAGATTCATGCATGTGTCTTTTTTTGTATATTTTACTTTTTGAGTATGAAATTTGTAGAATCTTGTTACTAATTTCGTAGAAAAGACCAATTTCATTACAGGTTGTTCAAGTTCAATTGAGTTGAATGAGTTATCACAGTCACGGGACAGTGACTTTAGTTGATACAAGTGTGAAGTGGTCGATCAATTTTCAATATTTATTAATTGGTTTGGCTTTTTTAATGTTTCGACCCTACTTGATCTTTATATTTCCATACCACTTAGTTTCCATCAAACTTCTCATATGTTTCCTTGCTGTTTCCCTCTTATTTTCTACCTAAGTTTGATGGCCCCCTTTGAACAAATGTACAAGTTTAAAGAACATCTTATGTCGAAATTTTATATCGAATATACGCCAATCATTATACCAGCTAAAATAACAAACATGAGTGTCCACTTATTAGTTCAAACTTTTAGGTGGGTCAGACTTTTAGTTTGTCTCCTACATACATCCATTTATGATGTCTAAATTCAAGTCACGGTCTCACGTGCCAAGCCCGACGTTCGATTCTGGGTTCCACGGGGTCAGATTCCTTACATAGATGTAAATCATAATGTCATTGTTCAATGTTAACACGAATTGAACATATCAAATACATGTTAAAATTAATTGAGTATCAGATTTGAATGTGGACCATGGGACTTTGACCTGGATTAGAATTACGTAGAGAAGTGTATATAGAAGACAAACAAGACTCTAGTACATATTAAGGTTTGACACAAAGTGAGCATATCAAATACATGTAAATAACAGCTATTCGATGTCAACATTAATTG
>JAYMSU010000932.1:0-11743 GCA_036897765.1 Erodium chrysanthum | reverse complement strand
AATGAGGTATTTATAGGAAAAATTCGAATAAAATTTTAATTGAAAAGAAAAGTGATCGTTGAAGTATCCGTTGGGGCGACCCACATGGGTAATAACAACATGTCAGAACTTTATACCACACCTCCATCTTCAAATTATAAAACCAAAGATGCAGGCCAATGTGTTCGTAAATCAAGTCCTCGAACTACCGGAACATTGTCCCCACCCTAGTTTCAACCATAAAGGTAATATCCCCCTAAAATGACCATATGTCCGGCTCCTTGGCCTAAACACCGTTGTGCGCCCCCAACGCCCACATCTTAATAGTTTTTGCATCTGTGACAACAAAGCGAAGACAAGTTATATTACGACGTGCGAAGTCGTCAGAAAACTTAAAAGAAAGAGGTGGGAATGGAACAGTCAGAAGAGAAATCCATCAAAAATGAATTGGTCGGTATCAGAACATACATCGAGTCCCATCAGAATTTTTTGGGATCATCGGAACGTAGCATGTAAACACGTCGACACATGCATCAGTCGCATCGGGTCACATCGGAACGTACTGACACCAAATATATGCACAAGAACCAAGATTCCATACGAGAATGGTCAAAACCAGATCTAGACTCTAGAGCCAATATCAAAGAAAAAGAAGAACACAACCAACAACGACGCAAGGAAACAACATAGCGGAATAATGATCCCTTTCAACGAACATAAAAGACAGGATTCGTGAACAATTGACATACCCATTTATTAGGATTGCCTAGAGCTGTGAGAGATAATATAAGAAATATAAAAAAAGAGAGACATTGTAACATTCAATATAAAAAATTGACAAAGACGTTGGACATAGTTACTTAATTTTCCCTTTGGAGATCATGTATTAAAACCTCAATAGATATTTGTTTAACATGTTTGAGATGTCAAAGTTAACATGAGTGCTTAGGAATGAATGTGGTTTGATTTGAATCACATGGCGCTTGATAGAAGATGCAGCAATCCAGCCATCAAGTAGAATAAACACAAGCAGTTGATTACCCTATAAAGTATGTGTTGTATCTGTATAGATGACAGACAATCATCACGTTGCTATTAGTATTAGCCTACCCATATATATGGTGCTTGATTATTTTCAAATACACAAGCCATGAATTTTCCATTTATGATTTGGGGTCCAATCCACAAAACTGTTTTAATTTTTTGGTGCAGTAGAGCAGTTTGGTAAATAGTCAACTGTGTTATTAGTGGAATTAATGATGCACGTGGCAGCAACTTTGTATTTCAAAAACTGAATTCAATTATCTTGCTGCCCACTTATAAACACAAGCATGTATTCTTCATAATTCAGCTCCCCATATGCCCTCGTTTCCAGCTTGAATTCTGGATGTTTTCTTCATTCTTATTCAAACATAGGAATCATCATTTTTATCGAATCAAGACTCGTCTGAAAAATATCAAGAATCAAATGTAGGTTGACTCTTATGGGATCTGTAAGTCCTTAGATATGACACGGCCCAGCCAGAACGGTTCATAGACCTCCCATGTACCAGAGTTACTCATACGAATCATCACAGCTGCCACTGAACGAACAAGCTTGTTTATTTGCCCCTTATCTAACCCAACGAAGACGGTTCAAGAAAGGGCATCCAAATGTGTTTAGATCAAGAATCAAAAGATAAAAATTGATTGGTCATTATTGACAATGGATTAGACTCTAAACTACTATTACCTTAACAAGTGAATGTAAATAGAGTAACATTAACTTCAACCAATGTTATTGTAAGTAACCTTTTGTGGTTGGAAATTTCTTGGGATGGCATCAAAGAATATTTTGGACATTGACATTTTATCCAATGATGACCACAACGTTCACAGCATCTCATTTGTGGTTCGGACTTATCTTCATTTTTATATAAAATGATGGTGACAATGATGATGCTTCATCCCCTTTGGGGCCTCATCTTTTTATGCTTTTATATTTTATTTTATTGCAGTGGACCGAATTTAATAAATTTCAAATGGAGTTTGGTCAAAGTCCATTCTTCTTGTTCAATCAAAAACAAGCGATTAATTAGAAACCAACCCATAAAAAACGTTAAAATAATGGTAAAAAGAAATGAAAGATGGAGAATAGAAGTTGTGAAATTTGAAGGAAGACAAGACCCACCACATGACAAGCATGCTCACCTTAATGGTCCCTTCCCTAATGAATGTTACTAACCATAGCCATAGCCCACCCATTGTTGAAAGCTACACATTTTCAGGACACATTGAGTTGTCTCTCTTCACCCCCTCTACCTCTACCTCTTGTATAAATCACTTTTATTTCCAACCTATAAAACTTTCCCCATTTCAAAATTCAGCACTTGATTAAATTACACGTATTGTTCGGTTTTGATATTCAGAAAAATTACAATCATATTCGGTTTTAGACACAATGCCGTTAACAGCAACCGAACAAAATAAGTATTTCCAAACATAAAAAGAAGGGACCTGAACACTGTCCATGTGAAACTAGTTACATGAAATCAGTTCTTGAAACTAAAGTGGCCAACCAATGCACAATACACAATGCACAACAAATGAATTGAACCAGTATTTGGATTTTGGAATGAAAATCTAAAAGGAAAAGTAGTTTATAGGGCAGTGAGGCATGATCCTAAAAATTAGGGCAGATACATTCACAAAGGGAAAGAAGAGGAAGTAGGTGAAAGGCCTTCCATGAATCTATGTGGATTTCAGTTTTGGTTTCTACCAACTTATTATCACTTTCCCCAAACACACCTCTGCTCCTCTGTCTCTCATGACTGAATAAAATCGACTAAGCAATGCACTTTTCAGAGTCATCGAAACATTTTACCACTTGCTCGGGAACAAGTCATATAGATAATTGTAGACAATAAGCAAATAATACATACATCAGATGTGATAGATTCATACTGCTACACAAACTAAAATAATCATGCTTCGAGGCATTTAAATTAGCTAAAGAATTAGTGAAATCGTGGAGGATTTTAGAAATACAAGACTCAATAACACTGTCTTGAATTGAATGAAGTATTTTCTACCCTTTATTAAAATGTTCATTGTGCCACTCCTTGAGCTTAATTTAGCTGGGGAAAGGAAAAGACCGGAACTAACCAGAAGTTCTGTCTCCCCCAAAGCCAGAGTTTAGATACACTGTTTGGTTGAGATGAGCAACATCACCCCAGGTTTGTATGCTCCACTTGTCCCCATCATACAAATGGAATGTATTAAGCGAAGTATTCAGAATCTTCCCTGGACGTCCATTGGGGCTAGCCCGCTTATGCAGTGCTCTGATCACACCCCCATGAGTCACCACAACTACTCGCTCACCTGAAAGAGAATCAGTGATAGCTGAATCATTAACTTAGAATTGGATACTAAACTTCTTGAATGCAGCACAAATATAACATTCCATCCGTTCCAAATACGTGTCATTTTTTTCCTGAAATGTATGTTTCAAAATAAGTGGTCTCTTTCCTTCCGAGGAAGTTAATCGAGCATGGATTACCAACAGTATTCTAATATGAGTTAGTTATCACCACATACTTTGTCTCAGCATATGAGGCCATGGTAGGAAGTGGAGCACTAACTCGCAAATCCTTAATTTTTGCAAAAAATAAAATAGAATATGACACTTATTTTGGAACGGATGAGTAGTACATCACTCTTTATGGAAATAACCCTAATGGAAAGAGGAACAATGAGGGATTCCATACCTCTATGTCTCTGACCAATTCTCTCCAATGAAGACGTGCAACGTTGGAACAGTTGCTCAAGACTTTCTCCACCACCCTGCGTGGATTGTAAACAAGAATTCTGATAAATTTGTTGTGATGCCAAAACTAAGTTTCTGGTTCTACCACTAAGGTTGTTACAATTCGAATCATATATCATTCATAGGCATATCACTCCTCTTCTTCCTTTCTCTTGCATTCCAGTACTACTTATATCCACCCGCCAACCTTAGCTGTGAGATGTGCAATCAGCGACAACCCTCTTTGTAGATCAGCGAATGACCATAGCCACCAGGCTGTGCACAGATCCTTTCTCAACATTGCAATGGGCTAAAGTAAGAAAAACATATTGTCACTTGTCCAATCCATATATCTCATTAGCTATACTGTGTTTTGGTAAGGATAGAGTTATCTCAACCAAATTAGCTGAAGCCTATAAGGGGAAACGTCTAACATGAGTATGATGCAAATAAATCTGGAAAATTAGCTTCAACCACAAAATGCAGGTTGGAATGCATAAAACGTTAAACATCTCATACATAGTGATAAGGGGATGAACTTCAGGCAAAATTTGTGCCAAGCCAACTTTAGGAGAGCGCCAAAAGGTATATATTATGCTTTAACTAGAACCAGTCTTTTAACTTGCTCTACCTTAGTGAAAGTGGATTAAATCATTCCTGCTAAGGAAATGACTTAACAATGCCACCCTCTGCATTAACTTAACACTGAATTTCTTTACACAAAAAGTCAATAGACTTCCTGCTGCCTAGAATGAGTAGCTGGTTAAACATTGTTTGGGAAAATGGCTTGGTTGCTATTGTTGTTGTAGAGTACGATAAACCAGGATTAGTCTGAACTTTTGGGTCATTGATGTTAGCTTGGGCCCAAAGCAGCTAAACTGTTCTGATAGTCTCTACGTTATGCTCCCAACTAGACTATTTTTTTTAAAGAATTATTTATATGCAACAACAGTTTAAGAACAGGAACTTTTGTCAAGGTGACAAGGGGTTCTAAGGTTTAGGTATCACTGAGTCAGGGAAAAAAGAAACTATTAATTTCTGAATAATAATGATTTGTAAGCTCGAACAAAGTACATACTGGAATTGCCTGCTCTGTCCTGTGAGAAAGAAAGGCTTGGTGAGCACTAGGACTATGCTTGGCTGCTTCACGTAGTACAAGACCTTGAAGATCCCCCAAATGCCTTTCCCTTAGGCCAGGATCTTCGATAACCTAAAATTCACACATTGAAGACAATGCAGATAATAAATTTAGTAAGAAAGTTCTACTTTCCAGATTGAGAACCACACTCACCAACAAGTATATAACTTTCATGCCGAGAGGCAAAAGGTAAAATAGATAACTTACAAGTAAATGACAGAATGAGTTAAGGTTGAAGTAATAGTCAAAACAAGTCCTATAAATGTAATTGTGCGTAGATTCAAGTCAATTCTAAAAAAATAAAGACAGTTTCGTACCTCCAGCCCACCACAGCTGGATGCAATTACTTGTGCTGTCTCTGAAGCTCGCTTCAAGTCAGATGCATATACAACAGAGATTTTCGGTTCCTTGGATAGTCTCTCAGCTACCTTTCAGGAAAAAAGAAAAGAAATGGTGATACATCAGGTATTAGAAAAGGATAGGGAACAGAAGCAGGCAATTGAGTCTGCAACTTACCACAGCTGCTTGCTGTCTCCCAACCTCATTCAATTCAACATCCATGTGTCCCTATAAAGAATAAAATCTAACAAGCTTGTCAATTGAATTTGAAGCCAAAAAAACATTTATTTTACCCCTTCTCGTGCAAGGAACTTTATTTATGGGATCAAAGAGTGTGAGTCGGAGGAAATGGAAGATCAATAGCATGAAATACGGATTAATCAACATTACTAATTCAAATGTGGCACAAATTACAAGTCAATCCGAACATTCCCATAAATCCATTAAAATGAGCCATTAGCTTGAACAATTTGAATCTAAGTTCACTTCAATAGGTCAATTCATAACAAAAGATAGCATGCAATCTTGTCAATATTACTTGAATCAAAGCAGAAACATCATGACACAAACCTGAAGTCTACCATCCACATTCCACGCAGTTTCTCCGTGACGGACAACGATGATTTCAGCAAAAGCAGGTTCCACAGAACTCAATCTATCAACACAAATGCACAATTGGTAAACAGAAGATAAAATCCAAATTCGCAATTTACACTTGAAAATGAAAATGAAAAGGTAATGATCAGATTCCAGGGGTTGAGGACGAGAGGAAACGGTAGTGAAGAGAAGGAGAAATGGAGATCGGACCTAGAATCTGAGGCGGCCATGGATTGGTGTGCCGCAGCAAGAAGGTGATAAGTCAACGTTAAGCTCGGTGCTATACTCAGGCCAACTAGGTTTCTGGTTCTATCAAATAGCTTGAAGCCGAAGCGTGCAGGATGATGATGAAGCGATCGCGACGGGAAAGAAGTAGGAGGATGAGCTGGTGTTACAGTGCACCACGTGCGCACTGCGCTCCCGCTCAGGCCCTAAACCCAATTTCAAACAAACCGACGACTGGGAATGGGATGGCGGATTCATGGGACCCACTAAAAGCAAGACGGGCTTGAAATTTATTTAAGTTGGGCGCGGGGCATTCCCCTAGTTTATTTAAGTAGGCCCGTAAGGCAAGCCAGGTCAATTTGGATTTTGGCGGTTAATTTGTTTATTGGGCTGAATGAGCCCATATCTATTTACTCGTATGGGATCGTTTTATCTTTCTTTTTTTAAACAAAGAACACTTTTACGTTAAATCAAGGGGAAACCTTAATTACTCTGGTTAATTTGACAAAAAAAAAAACTCAATTCATCAATTCATGAAGTTAACTGTGATTTTATATCAAAAAACTTCTTTGATATAAAAATATGTTGGATGAACTTTTGGCATAAAACAAACTCCAATTTGATTATTTATTTATTTTCATTATAATTTGGTCATTGAAAAACTAAAATCGTCACATATCAATCATATGATAAAAAAAAATATAAATTCCCTCAAATTTAACGGTACGATAAAAATTAACCATACTAAGTTGATTTTCTTTTTTGTCAATCTAACTATTATAAAATGAGGTTTTGCTTTAAATTAATAACTCAATAAAAAATGTGAAGAAAGTTGGAATAGTAGGTTTATGGGAAGAAGAATTTGGAGAGTTGACTTGAAAGTCTAGATCTGGAATATTATTATAATGTCCAAAAAGAACTTGAACCACTTCATCGTTTAGCCGCCTTCACATTTATTTGCATCTCACATATCCTATCGTTGCAATTCTTCTACTTTGTTTTTATCCAAAAATGAGGTTGACGCACGTGGCTAAATTACCAAATTTGAATCTATTTCTTTTTGGATGAATGTTGTTTTTAATGGAATAAAACACACACTTGTGGGTTATAGTATACTTTGTGCTTTACAAATAAAAGGATTAATTATTAAAACACACATTTCATGGTAAGAACACATCGTAAAGATCAAATCGTGTCAAAAACACATTCCGACTCGTTTCAATACACTACAACCTTATGTTTTCCATCAAATTTCACTGACCCTTTTAAGTTTTACACAATAAAAGTCAAAAATACCCTTCACATTCTATCAAATTTTTAAATGATGTCATCCACCCTTTGAACTCTTTAAACCCTTTTGAACTTCGTTTCCAGTCTCGTCTCCGACGAGGAGCAACGATCAAGACATATGTACCAAACTTTAGAAATTTGGGCCATTGAAATTCAATGTAATTTACATGATTGACAAAGAACATTCCCGGAAATCAACCAAGGACCAAGGGGTCACAAAGTTATTGGAATCAATAAAGTCTGCTCCCCACTTGCTACCAGAAAGAAACAGTTTTCACGTGAAAGACTATAAAGACGGAGGGGAGAATAAGTCTTATTTTATATTATTAGTTTGACATTCACAAATTAAATTATTAGAAGAATTAATTGCGGATTTACTGAACCACGTGAAGCGTGTCCTATATGTCCAAGTAATTTGCTCTTTGTAAGGACATCATTTTTAATGCCACAAGTTCAATCGATTTGTAATCTTAAAAGATATTAGAAGATTTTATGTTGATTATTGTATACACATAACAAATAGACAGTTGAGTTGATATATTAGAAATCCACGACCATCCAATATCTCTCTATTATTGTGTTTAAACATCTTAATTAAATACATATAAAGTCGTGATCGTGCTGGGCCTTGAAAACGATAAAAAGGCTAAGAAAATCCTTCAACACGTCAAGTGTTTATTGGTTGTTGTTGTTATAAATATACCCATCCAATCCTTGATATTAATGCTTAATTAGGCAAAGCAACAACCCAACTCTGAACAGTGTTAAGTAGACAATCTCTGAAGAGTTAGTTGATCAATAGGTAGAAATGGCTCGGGCTAGCTTCTCCACGGGCAAAATGGTGACGGTGTTGAGCATCGACGGTGGGGGAATTAAGGGCATCATTCCCGGCACACAGCTTGCTTTTCTTGAATCCAAGCTTCAAGTATGCCTGATAAGGATTGATCTGTTCTTTTATAAGTTATTTTTGTATCAAGATTTGGGTTCGGATTCATAATATTTGGTTTTGGTTAAGGAACTGGACGGTGTGAGGGCTCGACTTGCGGATTATTTCGACATAATAGCGGGGACGAGCACGGGAGGGCTGGTCACGGCCATGCTTACTGCTCCTAACAAAGACAACAGACCTTTGTATGCGGCTAAAGACATCAACCCCTTCTACCTTCAACACTGTCCCAATATCTTCCCTCAAACCAGGTGCTTCTCTTCTCTTCTCATCCAATTTGTACATCTCAACAATAAGATCTTGTGTTCTTACGTACACGGCATGTCATTTGATGGAAGTAACTATAATCCTAAGAAAAAGACATGATAGTCCTAGGTTTGTATTGAGAATCATGTCTCCATTTGATAAGTATTTTGATGTTATAACATACAAGTTTAAGTTTTATTAACGTTCTGGCCTACTTAAAAACTCAAATGGACATATGGAGACTAAGACTTTTTGTTTATATTGGTGTTGTGATTGATATCTTTTCGTCGGACTTGGCACATGGACCGTTGACCTGAATTAGGATAGGTCTCTGATATCATATTAAGGTCCGACTCACCTAAAAGCTCGAACTAATATATAGGTAGAGACCCAAACTTATTATTTATATTAGTGTTGTGATTGTCATTTTTGGACGTGGTATTCTGACAAGTTCTGATGTCTTTATTTTTAAAAGTGAGTTTGAATTCAATACATTAGTAAAGTTATTTGATGAAAGTTAATGTAGTTTTCTTCAACCAAAAGTGTAGATTTTATCTTCTCTTGATAAATATTCTAAGGTCTTTATTTATACCATTGAACCTTATATAAGTTCTTTAACTTTTAAGTGAATCATATTTTAATATCATCCTATCAAACTTGAGTTTCAACCTCCACCCACTAATCAACAACTCATGTATTACTCCAGCACTTCAACATCTTATTGTTTACTAATTTAGAAGATGTTTGTTCTCTTTGTTTAAATTTGGGTTGGGAGTGCAGAAAAGGGTTAATTGGTTCGATATCGAGCATGATGGGAATGATGACGGGGCCAAAGTACGATGGGAAATACCTCCACAAATTGCTGTCGGATGAGCTAGGGGAAACCACCATCCAACAGACTCTCACCAACGTTGTCATTCCAGCTTACGACATCAAGCTTGTTCAGCCCGTCATCTTCTCCACCAACGAGGTTTCTGTCCTTAATTGTTCCCTCCAACTAATCAGTACTCGTATATACTAATACAATGATGATCTCACATTCGTATTCGTCTATTGTGCAGGCCCAAGGCAATCCTCTGAAGAACCCACGGCTCTCAGATGTATGCATCAGCACATCCGCAGCTCCCACCTTTCTCCCAGCTCACCACTTCCAAACCAAAGATCCCTCCAACGGAAACACTCGCAGCTTTGATCTCATTGACGGTGGAGTGGCCGCAAACAACCCCGTAAGTGCTAAACTTTCGTACTCATAGCATTATTTTTTGTGCTAAGGTTCGAGCTTTTTTACTTATATAGAAGTAACAAGCACTAAAGTTATGATTCTTATACATATATAAGATTGTTTCCACCATGATTCGAACTCTGGTCATTTATTGTGTTAGAGAGAATCATTAATAACTGGGCCAACTTGAGTTGGTTCGTGCTTATAGTATTAAGGTCTGACCCACCTAAAAGTTCGAACACAACAATAACAAGACATTAGTTGTATAGAAGCATACTCTTTACCGCTTGACTCAACTTACGCGCAGACACTAATGGCCATAAGCCAGGCTACTAAGGAGATGATTAAGGAGACGTCATATGACGAGATGCTAGTGGTCTCTCTTGGCACCGGTGAGGCCAAGTACGAAGAGAAGTACAACGCAACCACTGCCTCCAAATGGGGTGTGCTGAGTTGGGTTCTTGGGGATTTTAACATGCCATTGCTTGACATATGCACCAACGCAAGCGCTGACTTGGTTGATTACCATGTCTCCGTCCTCTTCCAAAACAAACGTTCACAGCAAAACTACCTCCGGATTCAGGTATTTCAGTGATCATAGACAGCAATGTCAAGATCATTAAGCCTAGAGGATGCTTAGTTACTTATTGTTTTTTGTTGTATGATCCGTAGGAGAATAGGTTGACTGGTAATGAAGCTTCCATGGATGTTGCAACGCCGGAGAATCTGAAGAGGCTTGTGGAGATCGGGGAGGAGCTGCTGAAGCAGCCCGTGTCGACCGTGGATATAGATACGGGGAAATATAATGCAATGGAGGGAGGAGAGACTAATGCAGAAGCTCTTGCACGCTTTGCCAAGCTGCTATCTGAAGAACGTAAAGGCAGGCAGCAAGAAACCAGTTCCCTTTGAGGAATGGTTAAGCGTTTATGCAACACACATGTGTATCCAGTTCTGTCTTGAAGATTCTCTTTCACTACCAATTACAAATTGAATGTATATGTCTTCATGTTTTTATCATTTTGAAAGCTACAGTGATCTATATGCTTGTATCTCTTCTTGTCAAGTGATTATATGCTTGTATCTCTTCTTGTGGGCATATATCATTACATGTATCAGTAAATAATGGGTTTAAGATGTTCTTCAACTAATATATGAGTTTCTATGTCTCAAATTTTGTGAGTGTTATTTAAGCATATCCAATGCCAGGAGATTTGCCATCATTTTGATTGACCATCCTCCAAATTGACAGGTGAAATTAAGAGCAGTCGTTTGACGATTTTAGATGAATGTAATCGGTGAGGAATACTGCGTATATTATGGACGATTGTGTGTCACAACCAATCAGGCGGTGCAACGTATCTCGAAATCAAACAAGATAGTGCACCATATCTAACATCTCTCACCCCATTGAGACTTACAAGAGATCAAAGGTCCTGTCAACCTGATAATTGTAGAGCCATCACAGTGTCGCCATCATCTTGGTCTCAACCCTCCACCTTCCTTGACCATAGCTTAGTAGCTCACAACCTAGTTCACATTAGTAGCTCACAACTTAACTCACAATCTTTCCATTTTCTTTGACTCTTGTTCAATATTTACATGTATAAATACTCAAGCTTGTATGCTATAATCATTCAATCAATATACACATTTAGTATTCTAAGTATCCCACCATCTCTGTTGGAAAAATGTTGAATGAAATCAAATTTTTGTAACATTTGGTCATTATTTTTTATGGTTGTAAAATTGATTTTAATTGGGAAAATTGAATAACTATGCCCATTAGTTGTCCCGATAATTATTTTATGCCCAATGTTTCACTTCTCTGAAATCTATGCCTCTTATTTAAAATACCCAATTTACCCCTCACCCATGACAAGCCACAGTTGGTCTCGAAGTTCCAGATTTGTGTCGTTCATGTGTACTTCCTACATGGTTAAGGTTTCAAGAAATGTGCTGTTTACAAGGGGATACCAA
>JAYMSU010000931.1:0-11745 GCA_036897765.1 Erodium chrysanthum | reverse complement strand
ATTTTATTTGGTGCTTATAAATGGCGAAGAGGAAGAGAGAGCGGGAACACGTACATACCTCTACATCAGCGCCTTCTTGCTCCCTCTCTGTCTTAGGGTTTTCACCCATCGAGATCTGTGTTGTTTCTTTTTTCAGGCCTCGTCGTCTTCACAAGAGGAACACGATTTTCCGGCTTCCGCTAACATTTCTGGTAGGTTTTGAATTAGGTTTTCGAGCAATTTATAGTCAACTCTATGCATCATTTCTTTGTGATTGATGAGTCGATTTCGAACTGTTCTGTCGGTTTTTGGATCTGGATTCTCTATAATCTGTTTATGTTCGATACATCAATACACGCATCGCAGTTACATATTTGTGTATGCTAGCAGTTCTGTCTATGAGTCTTGGATTGTTTGAACTTTGTCCAATCTGGGAGATCACTGGAATCGGTAGCGATCTCGCTTTCCCCCGAGTCTTTGGCTTTTCGTTGAATCTCTAATCCTGTGCTTCCTGTTTTAGAAGATTCTAGAAATAGAATATATGCTTTTTTGTTCTGGATCTGTGCCTCTTCTCGTAGATTTCTGGTTTACCATTTGGAGTTTGGTGGCTTATGTTTGGTAAAATGATATGGGGATACTTGATCTTTGTCTGCTTTCACAGTGGGTAGGCGATCTGAACTTTATTTGACTTTATGCATATGGTATGCCCAGGGGATTGAATTTGAACTCCATTTCTGGTTATTGAAGTTTGTCCATTTAAAAGAACTATTCTTATGCATTCAATTTAGTATATTGGTTTTAGAAGATGTTTATTATCTTTTTCATTTTTTTTATGCATATAGTTGTGATGAGTTCTGACAATGACCTCACTGAGAACTGCAATTTATATTGGGGATGTGTTGATGGTGCATATTACAGCCAGAAGACTTGTTCCTTCCTTCTTTTGGTCTAACCTTGCTTTCATGTTATCTATATACTTTGTTCTGTGATTCTGTTTGTGTCATGCATTGCTTAGATTAACTTGTATTCCGCACATGTGCCAATAGTAATTGATTTAATTGCTAGTCATATTTTGTTCCAAAAGAACGTTACATTGATTCTCCATTTGTTTCCAGTAATGGCTCCACCAGTCGAGGTTGTGGACAAAACTCCTGATGCTCACAAGTCCTCACACCCACACCCGCATCCACCTCTCAATGAAAGGATTCTGTCATCTTTGACTAGGAGGTCTGTGGCCGCACACCCTTGGCATGATCTTGAGATAGGACCAGGAGCTCCAACAATTTTCAACTGTGTAAGTATACTTCAACTATATTGGACCTATTCCATTAATTGGACCAAATGCACATTTATTCTGGACTACGCTTGCTAGTGAACGGCTGTTATTTGCAACATGACTTGTGTTGATTGCATATTCTACTATAATTCATTTTGCATTTTTGGCACCACATATAGCTTTTGGACCACTGTGGTGGACTTCTTGGACCAACTATACTTGTTCTTCAATTTGATTCCAATGAATTTGGCTAATTTGTGTAGGTGGTTGAAATTCCCAAAGGGAGCAAGGTGAAATATGAACTTGACAAAAAAACTGGATTGATCAAGGTAATATTTTTTGCTAACCCATTGTCTGATTCCCTCAATATGTTAATGATAGGCTGCTAATGTTGCATTCATGTGCAGGTTGACCGCATACTTTACTCATCAGTTGTGTACCCCCATAACTATGGCTTTATCCCTCGTACTCTGTGCGAGGACAACGATCCCTTGGATGTCTTGGTTATCATGCAGGTATGCTGCCTTGCAAAATTACTCCTGTTCCATGAAAAAACTTTAGTGGTATTATGGATTTTTCAAGACATCAATGTTCGGTGCCAACCTAAAAGCAACTATTGCATCTTTTTTTTCCATATAAAGCAATCATGCATTTGATTACAAAGATTATAGAATTGCATTTTTATCTGATCATATTAGCTGGATTTCCCCTCTAATGATTGTTTAAGGCTCAGCCTTGATTATTTAATGTTCCTTCTATAGGGAAAAGGAGTAAAAGGCATTCTTATTATAAGATAAAAACTACAAAAATAATAGGCTTGCTATACTCTTTTTATTATTTAATAAATAAACACCCAATTTGGTTCATTTCTTCAAGTAGGGCCAGTAACAAGGTATTTGCATATATTGGATATCCACATCTAGTCCATCCAATCTGGCCGAAATATCCTATAAATTCACCATAATTTATAATATTTATGTGATATTTCATATTTGATGCCTTTTCCCCTGAATCTAACTTTCTTAGACACACTTGAAACAAGGAACCTGCTTAAATAATCTTTCTTGCATGTACAGGAGCCAGTTCTCCCAGGATGCTTTCTTCGTGCCAAAGCCATTGGCCTTATGCCTATGATTGATCAGGTAGATTATTTAGACATGAAGTTTGTTGTTGTTCACTTATTATCATTCGGAATGTGTTGACTGACTCTGAATCCTTGATGATCAGGGTGAGAAAGATGACAAGATAATTGCTGTTTGTGCTGATGATCCCGAGTACCGTCACTTCACCGACATCAACGAGCTTCCACCACATCGTTTGGCTGAAATCCGTCGCTTCTTTGAGGACTGTATCCTGCCTAACATTATTTATCCACACATTTATCTCTACAGTGCATTTTTTCTCGCAGCTTATAAATTGAGAATAAAACCTTTTTTCCTTAACAAAATTATTAGACAAGAAAAATGAGAACAAGGAGGTTGCAGTGGATAACTTTCTCCCTGCCTCTACTGCCTTTGATGCCATCCAGCATTCCATGTAAGTAATACTAGTCATGAATTCCAGACACCTAAACACATAGTGCTAGTGGCTTGCTATTGAATTGCACTTTGTATCAAATAGTTTCTCAGTGGTTGTAGCAGTGACATTCTTTCATTTTTATGATGCTTCTGCTTATGTGTTGTTATTTTACTTTTGTTCTTATATTCTTGACTGTCTTCACGAGGCATCATCCAGGAGCCGACCTTTATATTACTGTGTTAGTATGCATGCAGATATTTGTTGAACAATGCTCCAATTACTTCTATTGTAGATTTATTTCAATTTACCTTTGGTGGACTTGTTTATAGAATGTTAAGTTCCTTAGCTCTGTTTGGGGTTGAACGTGACCAATATCCTGACATTCATTCTCTCTTTTTATCATGAAGGGATCTCTATGCTGACTACATAGTGGAGAGCTTAAGGCGGTAGTTGCTGATTGTGCAGAACAAGCGCATCTTTTGGTGTTGGCCGCCCTGTCACTGTCTAAGCTTTGTCCTTGCAATACATTAATATCCAGCTGCAATTTTACTCTTTCATGTAGTAAACCTGTTATGTACTACAGTTTATAGGACTGTTGATGATTCCTATAGTGCCTATGTCAAAATACTGAATGATTTCAATGCTTTGAATTTGTATGTCTTTGCACTAGTCATGATTTTATTTTTCTATTATATTCTTTCTGGGCAGAGGTAGAATTGGGATAAATGTGTGGCGGTACAAAATCATAAACTCTCCCTTTGTGGTGTAACAGTTGAGCAGAGGATATCCTTTCCATAATTGTTTTACCCTCTTTCGACTTACTTTTCTTTTAACTTGGCTGTCACTCTCTTTAATGTTGCCTAATCTTGAGTACAAAAAATTCTTTAGACAACCCCATCTTTTGTTTCTCTCTATTTTTGTCTTTGTAATACTTAACCAACTAGGGGTCACCCTCTAGTTGTTGTCGCCGATTTCTTCAACCGGTGGTAAATATTTTTGATTGATTTTTGCCTTAATTCTTTGAGTATATATCTTGCGTGAGTAATTTTTTAAATGTTAGTTCTGGCCTTTTTGATTGCATCTGGTTTGAGCAACTTTTTTTTGCCTAAAATTGTCCTTCATCGGTCGTACCTTGTCTTTTTTGATACCTTAGTTTGTAGTTTGATGTCTAGTTTTTGTGTTTCGATAAGTGAGATGGTGGACCAATATAGTTTCTTAGCATTTTATCATTCAAGAATTGTTGTTCGGTGGTATCGGAACTCAGTCTCGAGAGTTGCTCAGTATAAAGGACAATGTCACCTGATCCTTTCACAAAGTTCGTATCTGTCGGAACTACAGGCATTCCTCCCTGATATTGTCCGCTTGTATCTGCCAGTCATCCTCTTATGTCGAGTAGTCTGCATATATCCAAATAATAGACCAATATATATAAGTAACACAAATGATTCAAACAAGCCATGACTTATGTTAAGATATATCAAAATATTTATAAAATTCAGAAACCAAATGAAACCAACTGTAGAGTAAACCAAATATTCAAACATGTTGATACCACACGTCCACACCCTATTTGTACCGACCCCCGGGCATTATATCTTAGGTGATCTTGTCCACTCCCTCTCCCAGAATTAGATGGTCTAGATGACAAGCAAAAAAAAAACCCCACAATCCCTTGATAGCTACACCCTTTTGAGCACTAGATTACGTGCATAGAATGTTTAGCGCTAATGAGTATGCTCGGGAAGGAATTGCATACCTAAATAATGTACTTTTTCACGCCTTACCAGAGGTGCATACGTTGATGGAATCGTACACAGTGACCATGCTTGTCAGGATACAGACATGAACAAGCACCCAATGCTGAAGGTTGATGTTCAGTAGGAAGTATATGTCATTAAAATCTAACCAAGACATCTTTATCGAATCCAATCCAAAGATATGATGTTCAACTATGTATTTGGTCCACCAACCTCTCCGCAACACCGAGTAGAACCCCAAACAACACAACCCAACACCCAAGTGACAAAAAGAAGAGAGAGCCCCCTTTTGGATTCTTTTTTTTATAACTAATTTTTGTACCAAAATTTGGACTCACTTGCTTATGTAGAAGCAATGAGTACCAAACTTATGATTCTTATATATTTATAAGATTGCTTCCACCATGATTCGAACTCTGGCCCTCTATTGTGCTAGAGGGAGTCCTTAACCTCTATTGTGTTAGAGGAACTCTGGCCCTCTTTGGATTCTAGTTAGAAACATCAAAAGGAAGTAGAAAAGAGGAGAAAAGAATGGGAATTTAGAAGATTCAAATTCACAAAAAGAAGTAAATGGAATGGAAATAGAATTCCAATCAATGACTCTTGCTCCAAAGGGTACATGCACCACAACAAAGAAAAGAAATGAGACGCTTTGTTTGCTCAAAACGGATTGTGCGTATCTGTCTTTGTGTATGACTAGCCAGTAGCCGCCTCCTCAACAAGCTGGTGGCTTCGTATACTTTAGTTTTTTTTTAGTAAGTAAACATACTTTAGTTAGTTGTCTTTGTTTCAGACGATATTGATTACCCGAAAAATAATATTCACTTACACTATCTTACATCTAGGAAGACCAAGCCTTGCGATAAACCATGCAAGGCAGAACTGCACATTCCATTGGTGTGGAGTTCTCTACAAGGTCGATCAACCATTTCTTGAGGATCCACAACTTCTGCTTCTATATTAAACAAGACTTAGCCTCACCCTTTTTCCTCTTCTTGTACAGATTTGTGTATTCATGGTCGAGTTTCATCATGCATATAAGCCTCCTCAATGATTAAGGGAAATGCCTTCAGAACAGTTGGGGCACTGAACATGAGCTTCAAGAAAAACAACGAAAGGTGTACTTCAAGCGCCCAATATCGGGGTTGCGGAGACGTAAGAACGATAGAAACAACTGTATCTGACAATTCCTTCAAATCTTCCAACATATAGGATTGCGTCTTCGCCAGGTCAGTGAACTTACTGTCCTGATCTTCAGCTCGAGCCACAACCTTCAACCCTAGGTAACTAGAGACCGAGATTGCTAGACATTGGTTATGATATTTGAAATAGCGTGCTAAGCAGGACCTAACCTTTGTGTATATGGTTAAGATCAAGCGGAGTAAGTGATGCATGAAAAATTGTGGAGGATGAAGATTGGACACAATGAGAGCCGGGAACAACCTTAAATGGAGGAGGAGGAACTCTAGAGGATAAGGATTGGACATAAGATGATGTAGGAAGAAATGTAGAGGATGAGGGTTATGCACGATGAGGGTGAGGATGAGGAACAACCCTAAGAGGAGGATCTACATCGTTAAAAATGTTGACATCATGGGCCAGTCTATTGATTGTTCTAGCCAATTCAAATGTCATGGGATAACTGTTCGACTTGAGAGTTACGACATTATGAGTATCTTTCACAATGTTGTATGTGACAACCTCGTCAAGTCTTGGTACAAGTATGCATAAAACAACTCTACATTGACCCTGAGTGGAAGAACAAAAACTAGTTACATCCTCATTATCAGGAAGTATCATAATTAACACGAGTATTACCGGACAATCGTGCAAAAAACACAGGTATTTCCGAACAATAACATGCACATAGAGAAGAGAAGATTACCTCTCTTTCAAGTTTGGATGCGAGATGATCTTATCAATATTGCTACTCACGGGATGAACAACCCGATAGCCTTGGTCAAAGGAAGTCCAGAATAGTCCCAAATCCATATTGAATCGACACCGATTGTAATACTTCGTACGCCAAATATTGTAGAATATGATAGAAGTCATACATGTGATATTTGGGATGATCATTTATCTTCCAATACTCCTACGCCGTCTTAACCATGTCTTTTTTCTTACACTCATGGAGTAGTTTATTAATTGACTCCGCCTTTCAAGAAATCCGGAAGAATAGGTTGATGTTGTTGACATACTATAGTAAGTGTTCGGTCAATAGTCTTTTTCCCTCGTAACTATGAAGTACACCATCAACAAACAATGTAAGACCTAACTTGTATAATTCATCCACATCGGGCCTTATTGAGTTGATCAATACTGCAATGTTTGCTTAAAACTCATCGACCGCGATCTTTATATCAAAAGTGAAATAGTAGATCACAAACTGATTCTACCACTTCGTTTCGGTGGGCCGATGGCCCCAACTTAACCAGGTGATTAATGCAAGCTTGCATATCCCGAATCTACATTTGGAACCATTGATATAGAATTACATCTCGTGGGGGTTGCACGAGTCAATCTTCCTCAACAACAATTTATTCAACATGTCGGGACAAAATTTGAATTCATATTCAGTTTCAAAGATTGTCCGAATGTTGTTTGTCGAACGCTTTCCATTAGCTGGTGTAGATTGAAAACCTTTCGGATCAACTCAATCCTTCCAGTCCCAAGGTACGAAGGTTGTGTAGGATATCTAGTTCCAGAAGGCACCAACGAAAAATTATTCACCTAAGAACACAATGACACTAATACAAGGCTAAGAAAAATATTAATACATATAATATATTGGTATCGAAAACAATGTCGGACACTAATGGAGACAATCCAGATATACACATACACAACTAGCAGATTCTTCTAAGATTCACTAGACCTGCAAGGATGACGTTAATCATCCAATACAATCCTCCACGACCCGCCGCCATAACCATCTTCTACGTTCAACTCTAAAATCTTAGGATGAGTAAAATTAGATGATGCGTACAATTCAAAACTCTATGCATGAAAATCCAAACCATAGAACCCAAGCAAGTTAAAGACGTACCTCCTCTGGTAAGATCTTGATGTTATTAGAGAGTATGCGAGAAGATGACGCAACGATCGATTTAGAGAACGTGATTCCATGAAAGATCGAACCCGACGATGTTTGAAGAGTCTAAGACACTGTCAATGAAGAGGACTGAGTGGAGTGTGAAAAGATGTTATAATAATGGTGCATGAAGAGGAGAGTCCAAGAGTGAGAGGAAGAACCATATCTAGATGAAGAGTTTAAAAATATGTTTATACTTGAGATTTGACGAAGAGGAAAAAAAATTTGCGAGAAGATGACGCAACGACCAATTTAGAGAACGTGACTCCACGAGAGATTTGACGAAGAGGAAAAAAAATGAAACGAAAAGTCACTGACGGGAAGACTAATTCTATATCTACACGTGTCTCATATCCTTTGCACCGCACCAAACTTACGTGCACCCGCGAGTCACACAAGAAAGTTGAATGAAAATGCATAAACCCTCAGGCTCAATCTCTATCCCAAAACCTCTCCCTCTTCTTCTCCACCTGCAAATCGAAGCCATGAGCTCCCTCAACAGCTTCGACAACCTCTTCCTCCAGAACCTCATGGGCAGGCTCCAAATTCGCCCCCAGAACGACCATGCCCCGTTCCTCACCCAGCCCCTTCCCCCCCCCATCCCCTCGAAGACCTCCTCTTCGACACTGCCGATCTCTCTGAAGAAGAGGACGAAGACGACAACAGATCCCAGCTCGCCAGAGAAGAATCCAAGCTCGAGAAGGACATCATCAAGGTCATCCTCACTGGCAACACCGATTCCCTGAAACCCAATTCGGGTCAGGCCATCTCAATCGGAGAACACTATATCTGCATCGAGTTTCACGAAGAGAAGGGATCGGATTATCGGGTCTGGGAGTGGCACGGCCATATTATGCTCTTCGACGAAGAAAATGGGTACACTCCGGAGTATATATATGGGAACTACTTTGAGAGGTTGCAGGCCAAGCCGCGCGAGGCTGGGAGTGAGTCCAAGGAGAAGGAAGAGCCGGTTGGGAATTTGGGATTGAGGGAGCTGATTGAAGGCGCTGATTCCTCAGGTGCTCGGGTTCTTCATCGCAATATAAACACTGGTTCTCCGAGGTGTACACTAAAAGCCTTGCCTAATGCTTCAAATTATACAGTTACTTCTTGAATTTGATTTTGGATTTGGAGTATAGCTAATTTCTATTGTTTTCCCTTTTTCCTTTGCTGTTATCTTTCACCATTTACATTGTGCAGTGTTTCATTATTTTGAAATCCAGTCTGTTAGATTATCTAAACATAAACATGTTTTCTTGGCTTAGGTAGATTCTCGACACCATGAAATGTATGTATGCACTATGGAGGCACTTTGGTATTGTCACATTTACCTCAGATCTGTTCACAATTCATTGTTACATGGGAGAGGTGTTGCATGTCGATTTTGCAATTGCATTCCATTACTTCAATCTGTTGGTCATCTTGTGCATGTTGTTGTCTTTATCCATTACTCCAAGTCCAACATACAGTGAATCCAACAAACCCAAACTTCTATCTTTTGTCCTGTGGAACCATATCAATTATTGTTGAATGAGTTGTGGATCGGCATCATTTTCTTAACCTTTGTCGTGCTAACTTATATTATAACCTAAGCAGCTTTTCTACATGTGATTTTGAATTTATGCCTTGTAAGTCATGTGAGGATTTTCTCTGCTAAAAGGAAATTTCTACCATGCCATGTGCTATGTGTTGGTGTTTTAAGTAATGTTTATCCTCTAAATTCTCTGGATTCTGATAATTTTTTGCCCTTTGGAACCTGCAGTATTTAGTGGAGATTTTGAGAGGCTCTGCCCGAGCTGGACTGCTCTGCTGCTTCTTGCCATAGATGTTATTTTGACTTCTGTATACATACTGATTTTTATTGTAAGACATAACTTTGTTTCAAGTGGTCTGCCCTCTAATAGTCAAGGGAATGACTACCTGCATCAATCTCTTAGTTCATTGGTGCTGACAATCACTGTTGTGTTCTCTCTATGCTTTGATTAAGCTCCTGCATGTGTTCTCTCAGAAGTTTTGTTCTATTCGTCATTAGTTGAATAATTGAAGCTTTCTCCTTTCTGTGTATGAAAAGAAGCTCGAATATGTTGGAACTTTTAGTGTTAAGATTTCTCTTCTTGGAGTGACATAATTGTGGTGGATAAATGCTAGTGACTTTGAACTATCAATACTTATAGCTTGATATCCTAGTTGCGCTTCTTCAATATATTAAAATCTCTTTTAAATTCATCCCGAAAAAAAAAATCTCTTTTAACCCTCAACCTTATGCCACAGGTGCTCTTCAAAAGTTTGCATAACATACCGGACAAATTTCACATCTTACATGTTTGCCATTGACCTCCTCAGATATTCGTCATCGAAAACATCATAACTACATCACAAAGTTCTTTAAGGCAAAGTTACCGATTTGTAAGTACTTGTCGAGGCTATCGGTTGAACACCTGGTAGTAAGCATATGTAAGGCAATGTACACTTCTACAACATGCTAAAACTGTTCCGACCGATGGTGTTGTTCCTTTGTTCAAAAAAAGGGGTGAAGGCCGAGAGTGCATTGATAATCGGGTAGATGTCGCATCCGGAATCGAGACCTAAAAATAACCTATTCATACAACGGAAGTGTAGCAACTAGCGCCTCGTGTCCTCGTTTGAGGAATGTTCGATTCCTTTTGCACGTGTCTTCATCCTCTAACCTTTTGGATACCCCTGCTAGAACTCCAGAGAGTTTATCTACAATGAAATCAAGGAGGTTGTCGAACTTACCGTCAAAATCGTCCTCCTGATACCCTACAGAAAGTCATCGACCTCTGGAAATTCTACAACAAGGTATCCAGGGTTCGGGATCAGATTCATTTTGGATTAGAGGTGTAGAGAATACGATGTGTAGAGAATTTGAAAGAGAGATGGATGAGAGTTTATAAAAATGAGGAAGGGAGATGTTGATATTTATAAGGGAGGAAAAAAAAAGAGATTTTCAAAATGTTATTATCATTTTTTAAAAAGAGGTTGACCATTACTGGAAAATAATTGTTGCAATGGTTCTTTTCCGGCCAATAGTCGTGCACTTGGTGCATTCTCGCATCTGGAATTGATTCTATCAGGAGTCTATGAAACGAACCAAACAACGGCACTAGTCTTACATTGACCTTGCTCTTACACTTTTCCGTAACCTTATAGTACACTCGTTCTCTGGCATCTAATATTTAGTCTGGCCGTATTTATCTCTAGTAGGAGAACCAGATAGACAGTCTCACTTCATCCATATTTATCTCTCTCTCTCTATCCATATTCATGACCGCATACTTTCTATGTTCTGCCATCTTCATTATGTTGAACAAGATGATGAAAAAAAATCTTATCTTTCCTCTACAGCATCTACCCACTTATTCTCAACTAACAAATGGGTTTAATAACCTCCTAAATAAACTTGTGTAAACTAATATTGAAATTTGAGTTAACAATAGACGACTTATATAATTTCTTGAGCATTTTTATAATTTTACAACTCATGTGTCTGGCTCTCTTTGATACTTGTAACATGTTTCTGGATGGGATTAGTGATCCCCACCTAAACCTACAATACAATCTTCTCTTGCATGGTTACTGAGAGAAGCATGAAACATCGGCAGAGGTCCAGCAAGGAATGGTGGCAGCAACAATAGTTATACTACTTCTATGTTGTGTACTCAGCATTTATCTTCACATAGTCATAACTTAAGTCGCAGCCCCACGCTTGCCCACTTCCTCCTCCATCACCTGCATGTACCAAAATGTAAGATACAAACCATAAAAATCATGTTTAATGACAAGTCGAGTATTTTATTGTGACAGACAAAGCTTAAAACGTCTAATAACTATGTGCATATCTTGATTTGTCAGAAACTTACCAATAGATATCTGAATCCCGACCGTTCCATGAGTCTCTCCAACTTTCCTGAGATATTTACTAGCTGCATCCCTGATAAAAAGCTTCAGCTACTTAGAAGTCTACTATGCTCATTATCACTTGGGTTGAAAAGTAATTTTAGCCTTGAGCATTTAAATATGAGAAGTTGAGTGAAAATATTTTAGCAGAAATGAGCCATGTTTTGTACCTGTCAAATGGAAGTGGCTGCCCACGGTCCATG
>JAYMSU010000930.1:0-11746 GCA_036897765.1 Erodium chrysanthum | reverse complement strand
TCAGTCTAACACACACTGAATGTCTCCGGTTCGAACTCGGGCGAAGCCAGTTTTTTATTTTGCCGCGGACAGCCTTTGGTCATGCCTTAACTGTTTTGGTTACCTTTGTGAACCCTGAATACTTAGTTTATAACACTTCAGGAAATACTATTAAATTCGATTTATATAGCCTTGACAAAAAAAATACACCAACACATCTGCCCATTCAAATATAAATAATACACAGTCCAACCAGATATCTAATTAAGAAGGCATTTCTTATGCAAGAACACAGCTTTGATAATATGACAACTCAATGGTGAGTTTACACTGCAGGCTCAAAGCTTCTGGGACAGCTGAATTTGTTAGAATGTAAGTATTCACACTTTCAGAATTATCCCTGATATTCTTATGAAATACAACCTCTATGCCAAAGCCTCTCTAACATAGCTACTATTAAAGACAATCCAACTATGAAATACCCCGCAAAAGCGGAGAAGAATATATAACAATCGCAGTTCAAAGGGAATTTTAATCGGACAATTACTCGCCCTTTATACCATTGTACACATGCAACAAACAAGATGACAAGAACTTTAGTGAAACTATAAATGGAAAGTAAAAATGAAGCAACAAGTTTTGTTGTGAATACATTAGCCTCAAAATAGTATCCATCACTCCACACTATGGGATCCAATTTCCCAAGCAACATATCCAATGTCGCAACTCTACTATAGCAGCACTATGAAAGAAGTTCCCATCCCCATCGTTCCAGCCAGAGTTACCCGCTAATCATGAGCATTACTGTGAATGTTTGTCCACCATGTCACCCATAAACTGATTCTACCAGGCCATGCACGCAAAAATCTACAATCACAAGGGATTCAGAAGTATAAAACTTAAAAGAGTAAGTAAAACATATACACAGACAGAAAATGAAAAATCTACAATAGCTGATGAGGGGAATTTGTTTTAAAAAGAACACTAAAATAGAGACCTTTTAGATTTTGCAATCAGCGTCAGTGTATTTATTTTCTGAGAAATAAAAACTATTTTCAACCACATGTTATATCTCAATTACAGGCAAAGAAAACCGTCTAACCTTAGAGAAAGCCACCTCCTGTCCATGCAGTATCTGACTTCCCATTGTGACCAACACCTTTCTTTTCAGAAACACTCTGGTGGAAGTTGTCAAATCCATCATCTTTGCCATCATCCCAACCTGCCCACCCTCCATCATCACGTGGTGCAGTGGCCTTTTTTGCTTCTTGCTTCCTGCTGTCTTCCTGGTCCCAATCATCCCAAGAACTTGTCTTGTGAGAATTGGTATGCTCATATGATGAGGATTGCCCTCCTCCAGAAGAAGAATTCCATCCATTGTTCTCATGTTTAGACTGCTGATAATACCCATTACTCTCACTATCATTCCGTTGCCAGTTATCATTATTCCAGCCACCATCTTTAGCATACTCCTCAACCTTCTGTGAAGCCATTGCCATTACCCCTTTCATGATCCCCCATGTTTTTTGCCCAATCTCTGATGTTTTTGCCGTGACAACACTGACTGTTTCATTCACCTTGTGATCATAGCCACCTTCCCTCACCTGTAGGGTTTAACACATCATGCTCACGGTTACCAAATTACAAATGTAGGCTTCTCTTGGAAGAACAGTGAAATATAAATATAAGGTTCATAATTTATGAATGGAGGTGTAGAGATATAACAGTAGCCAAGGACTTGTATTTACTTCTAGAAAAAAAAAGATGAAGAAAGGAAAGATAAGATCCAAAATTCCAGTTCAATGAAAATATCTAGCCTGTATGTTTGGTGCAAACATGAATATTTTAATGTATTCAAGAGATCATGGGAGCTTCAGCTACCTGAGACAGGCTGCGGCGAAAAGGTAACAAATTCAGTTTTAAACAATAAAAAATGGGAGCTGCTTTTGCAAAAGCATGTGTGGGACTCGGCTCGCAAAGCTGACTATCTCTGGGTAAGACGGGTTCATGGATAATTGGATATTATATCAAGAACAAGAATTTACGGGATGGTGACCTAAGATCCCAAGTATCATGGCATTGGAAGAACCTGCAAAGGATTATAACATTGTTTAAGGATGGTTTTGAGGGAGGGGCATGGAAGAGCACACCATCAAAGATATATTCTATTGCAGCTGCCTGTCTACCAATGGAGAACGGGATATAGACAGAGATGGCAATCCAGTATGTCACGTGGGGTTATTTTAATGTCACCAAACATGCATTTATTTTTTGGGTTATAAGCCATGATCGACGAGAACGGTTGGCTAGATTGAACATCCCCATTCAAGATAAGACTAGTGTCTTTTGTGGAGTGGAGGAAAAAAGTAGCAATCACCTATTTTTGAAAGTCGTTAATCTTCTCACATTCTGATAGATCTGATGAGGTGGATTCAAGAAAGGAACATGCATCAAAAGTGGAGTGTGGATTAAGAAATGCCTGTTCACATGGAGGTTTAAGAAGTTCCAAAGAGGGATTTTTTTATGGTCCTAGTTAGCACGGAGTATTCAATTTGGAAGGAGAAAAATCATCAGATCTTTTGTGGGATGAGCAGCCATGCGGACCATCTTACTTCTAAAATCAAAGAGAAGATGGAGTGGATTCCGATGGATAAAAAAACAACTGGAATCAAAACTCGTGAGGGGGCAGAGGGCTTATTTGAGAGGGGTTGAGATTGTGTAAGTTGGTGTGTGGTGTTATATCGTTATTAATTGCCTAGTTGGGCAACGAGTTTCTCTCTATTTGTGTTTTACTTGGAATGAAGTTTACCGCTTTCCCAAAAAAAAAGAGCAAGTTGCCCTCTGTAATTCACAGCAGATCAACAAACGGAAATTATTCTGGAATTTAACTTCATGATTAATCAGAAATGTTAAATTCAATAGAATCTTACACAGTTGCAAACGGAAACCGCATACATAAGAACAAAATCTACAATGTCAAGAATCACTCAGCTGTTTCCCTGCTGAAACATTAGATTGCCTGCTCTTTTCAAACAAAAATAGCTTTTCTACAGACTAATAGTCGAAATAAGGGTAAATTATCATCCTTCTGGATGGAGACGTTACCATCACAATTTAAAAGAAAACTGATTGATAGCAGGTCTACATTGTTCGTACTCATACAGAAGGCAAGAAATTCAAAACCTTTCATTTAAGTTTTTAGTTATGCCTACATAAATCTTAAAACTGGTGAAGTACATCTCTACCCATTTTAAAATCCATTAACCCGCTTTCACTACTTGATGGGGAATATTAGCAGACAAAGCAGAAGTTAAAAATTGACTGAGCATGCCATATGCAGTACAACTTGGAATCATATTATCAGGCACAGGCACAGCAAAACATACTTTACTAAAATGATAATGTCTGTAAGTTGCAACATAGTGTCCAAAAAAGAAGAAGGCATATCTTCCACATACCTTGGAACTGATCTCTTTAGTCCCTGCTTGGACAACATTTGCTGCAGACGCAGCAACCATAGATAACCTACCAATGCCCTGCATATAATCCTGGGCGTTAAAATTGAACACCAAAATTGAAATTTTCAGCATAATAAATGATCTAAAACAAGTGACAGAATCAAAAGATCACCTGAGAAACAACAGAGAAAACATCAGCCTCTGAATTGTTCCTGGGCGGAGGAGGATTTGGACTCGATCCGAACCCCACATACTTCCCTCCTTTCGAGGGAGGGAGACCATCAGGCCGCGAGTCGTTCTCCGCCATCTTCCTGGCGAAAAACGTCTCCTTGTTCGCCGCTGACGCCTCCAACTGCGTTCGCGTATACATATCCTCCGTCGACTTCGCCCTCTGAGGTGCACCACCTCCGGCGCCATTCCCGCCCCTGAAATCGCCCACTGTTCGGTTCCGCCTGATATCGTTGTTCGCAGATCTGGTCCCATTTTCATTGTCCATATTTCTACTTCACCAATCACCAGAGCTTTTTCTCCAGAAAAATACCCATTTACTTGGACCGCACACCCAATTGGCCCAAATTCTGTCTGATAGGTAAGTTATGATTCATTTTGCTATCACCCATTTGACCAAAACTTCATTTTGTTTAATGGGGTCGCTTCAAGTTTCAATTTTGTTTGGTGGGTCACTGCAAATCTTCATGGTAATGGAATGTTTCATCAGTTGCTGTTGCTTCACAATTTATTATGCATTCATGCGTCACTCTTGTTGAGCTTTTTGACAGTACTATATTCAGATTTGAGGTAGAGAGGTTAGGTTGCTACAGAAAGGGCCAAGAGCTGCATTACTGTGTCTGTGTCTGTGGATATATGATTAGTGAATACTAAGTACTAACTACCTGGTTTATTTTTTAATCTCTAGTCACAATCAGCTCTTGTGTTTGTTAAATTTTTGGTGATGATTGTAGTTTCTGAATGGACATTTATTCTGTGGTTTTGTGTCAATGGCTTATCTTGCCCACTAGTTGCTGAATGAAACAATCTGTAGCATCATCATTCGGTTTTAGAAACTCATTTTCGTTATCTCTTGAAAACGACATTTTAATTATTTTGTTGCTGCGGGTTTTGGTTTTTATTGGGATTTTATCGAGATGTGATCTTGTTTTTGGTGTTAGAAAATTGGGACGTGCAGGGGTGGACCATTAGAGTATTCTTTTTCTTTGCAAGTTGACGTTGTGGGTGTCTGTTGATTATGAGTATATATGTATATGACCCTTACTTTTTCTGTCTTTTCTGTTTGGTTTTAGCATGAATCTTCCTTTTGTTAGGCATCATAGGATAGTAGCAGTAGATTTTGCTATTAGTCTAAGAAAGCTCATGTTTAAGTCTTTATCTCCTACAGCTGTGCCAAATCAAGGACGCATTTCTCTGCTTCTTTTTTGTAATCTGGTCCTTGAAACTCTGCTGTTATCATAAAGATTTCTGAGCTTCCGTTACACATTGCTGACTTTGAGATAATGAAGACCAGGAGAGGCAGGCGATCAGAGGTATGATCTAGTGGTTATTCATATAGTTGTTTGGTCTAATATTGTAATTTGAAGCTAATAATGTTGAATGGTGATGATTTACCTCGATAACTGGATATGGTTTCAGGCTTTCTGGCCTTCCATTGTGATGAAGAAATGGTTGAATATAAAACCCAAGACATATGATTTTAGTGAAGATGAGGTTGACACCGAAACTGAGAGCGAAGATGATGGTATGTACAAGTCTTGAATTATGACTACCTTCATAATTGTTGTTATTTTTGTGTTTTTGTTTCATTCATTTTCTGCATATTTTTCTAGTTTGTTCTCTTAAAGACGCGAGGATCGATGATGATGAAGATCTTGCTCATAAGACACTGGCAAGAGCAACCACATGTCTGAATCAGACTTCAGGTAACACTATCATATGTCTGATAATTCATAATCTCATTGAACATGTGAATTGAAATTGCTTAGTATTTTGATGTTTTAATGGTTCAGGTACACCTTCAAAGGGCTATCAGGTGAGGCACAGGCGAGGAAAGTCTGAAACTTTGCGTGTCCAATACATAAACAAAAAAGATGTCAGGTTTGGCTCCAAACTATGGCTATGCTTTTGGATCCAAGAATCCATTGAAAGGGCGAATTTGTATTGCATATCAAATACATTTTCTCAAATTGTACTGTGCAGAGTAACAATAGGCACTTGGAATGTTGCTGGAAGAGTTCCGTATGATGATCTTAAAATTGATGATTGGCTTTGTACCACCGAACCAGCTGATATATACATTCTTGGGTTAGTGCACTCTCACTTTATTGAATCATATTCATACGTGATTATGTAATTTATGATCACTGTACTACAAAATTGATACAGATTTCAGGAGGTAGTTCCTTTGAATGCTGGGAATGTTTTTGGAGCCGAGGACAATAGGCCAATTCCAAAGTGGGAGTCAATAATTCGAAGAACTCTGAACAAATCTTTTGAGCCTGATAGTAAACATAAAAGCTATAGTGCTCCTTCTTCACCAGTACAAAGATCTTCCTCTGCTGGTGATGTTCGGGCAAATGTTGATTTGGAGGCGATGAATGATGAGAATGTGGGGAAGAACATTAATGGTTATGATTTGGAACGTCATGGGTTGAAGAATCTACAGCTAAAGAGAACATATGGTATTGATTTAGACTGGCCCGAGCTTTCTCTAGATGCAACGCCTGCTTTCTCCTCAAGTTCAAAACTGCGAAGAGTATGGAGCAGTTCTGCAAGAATTGGATTTGATGATTCTGCATTAGGTGGGGGATTCAAAAGGTCACACCACAGTTCTGGAAACCTTGGGTTAATGTGGATGGAGCAGAAGGAGAAGCCTGAGGTTCTTAGCCGTCTCTCTGATGTTTCAGACAGGTTTTCTGAAGAAGAAGAAGAAGATGATGATGGCGGTGATTTTTCATCAGAAACTCCAAATGAACTCCATGATGATGCAAATGATAGTGCAAAGTCACATGATAAGTATGCTAGAATTGTCAGCAAACAAATGGTGGGAATATATGTTTCAGTTTGGGTGCGAAAGAGGCTGAGGAGGCACATTAACAATTTGACTGTCTCTTCTGTTGGAGTTGGACTCATGGGCTACATGGGAAACAAGGTAGTACTATGTTTTCTTGATGTTTTTTAAGCTTTTGGGACTCAATACCTTGCTTATGTAGAAATAAGAGAACACCAAAATGGGCTTTTTCTTATGTAGAGGAGAGCACCAAATTCTTGACCTCCACCTGAAGAGAGATCCAAAGGGCTGAGTAGAGAGAGGCCCAACAGAAGTTGGGAAGAGAAATGAGGTGTGAGGTATCGCTGTGGGACTTGAACCCATGTCCCATGGCCCAAGTTGAAGTGCTTGACCAGTGGTACAAACAAGTTTTCTTGATGTACACAAACCTATGTGTCAAAGATATTGTCACCCAAGTGTGTACCAAGATTTTGGACTGACTTGTTTATGTAGAAACAAGAAACACCAAACTTATGGTTCTTGTCCATATGACTGCTTACATCAGGGTTCGAACTCTGGTCCTCCATTGTGTTGGAAAGAGCTCTTAATCACTGGTCAACTTGAGTTGGTTGCTTTAATCTAATGGGACCATGGTTTATGGTGCAGGGATCTGTTTCTGTAAGCATGTCTCTCTATCAATCACGGATGTGCTTTGTTTGTTCTCATTTGGCCTCTGGTCAGAAGGATAAAGAGAAGCGCAACTCTGATGTATCAGAAATCATGAAACGTACTCGTTTTTCATCTGTCTTTGATTCAGATCAGCCACAGACCATTCCATCTCATGAGTAAGCACTTTCGTGGAACATTTGTCTTTAAACCTTTCTTGAGAGGTTTAAAGAATATTTTTAATTTGAGTTATGTTGATTTTGTTAACAGTCAGATATTCTGGTTTGGGGATTTAAATTACCGGATCAATATGCTTGACAATGACGTGAGGAAATTGGTAGCTCTTGAACAGTGGAGTGAACTTCTCAGCAATGATCAGGTAACACTTTTAATTCATTTTCATTGCTTTTGGGGTCCAAAATGCAATAAAGGAACGGCCTTTAAGAACCCGAAACAAAAATTCTTTAATATTTATTTCTGCACTGTGTTCGAAACATATTACTGCAGCTAAACAAAGAACTCCGAGGAGGGCATGTATTTGATGGATGGAAGGAAGGGGTTATAGATTTTCCACCCACTTACAAGTATGAAATTAACTCTGATAGATATGCGGGTGAGAACCTTAAAGAAGGGGAGAAGAAGAGATCTCCAGCATGGTGAGTACAATGAAATGTTGATGAACTGTATATAATTTCAGAAAATATTTAGTTATGACCAAGCTTCATGATCTCTTACTAATCATGAAGCTTGTATGTTCTGCAGGTGTGATCGAATACTCTGGTCAGGAAATGGAATAAAACAACGTCATTATGGGCGTGCAGAAAATAGGCTCTCAGATCACAGACCAGTGAGTTCAATCTTTACACTGGAAGTTGAAGTCTTGAACCACAAGAAGTTGCAGAAGGCTCTTAGTGTCCACCATGCCGTGGTTCATCCTGAAATTTTCCTCGATGAGATCAGTGAATCAGAGTCATAGCATAATACCAGGTAACCGAGCAAAACATCCTTAAACTGGTTCAGTTTCCTATTTTTGACTTGAAAAACATGCTGAGGTATGTTTCTCAAACAGGGAATTGAAATTCATATAGGTTCATTTGAAGATTGCTAGTAATCGATAAGTGGGTTCCAAGATGAAATCCTCCAACAGCAGCTCAGTCCAGTATGCTATTGCTAGAGATGTTCAAGATTTATAAACATATTTTATAAGGATTGTGGGAATAGTAAACCTTAAACTTGAAGTTTTTTTTTTTTTTTGATCAGAACCTTAAACTTGAAGTTAACATGAACTAGACATAAATGTAAAGATTTAAAATTACAGAGTAGATATTTTGTTGAGGGTCTGGTGAGAATTGTGCTATAGGATAGGTTTGAGGGATGGATATAGTATAGTTTTTTTTTTTTTTACATCTTTTGGGTTACTTTCTCCCTTACAGCTGTAAAACAACCATATAAATTTTGTTTTATGATCAACTCGATAAGCAATTTCTAGCATACCGTCTCTTCGTTAATCTATTTATCTGGCTAAAGGACTTTTTTCACTGAATCAGGAAAATTCACCATACAAGTGAAGCATTATGGTCAAAAGGAGACCACCACCATGGTAGTTGGTAGGTTGAGTTAGTTGCATCAACTTTGATTGATTTGTCCTAAATGGAATTTTTTAAGGATAAGTTTGGTAAGAAAAAAACACAAGAAACAACAGAAACTGTACCAGAAAACCATCTCACTGTACATCATACCTGAGGCTTTACATATAGATATTATGGCAGTGGTCCATTCCTTCATTTCGGTCCATGGAGCTCAACATGAGGATATCGATAGCTTTCTTAGTTTTAATCTTGCATGGGACTAGAGCTTTTTCTGATGAAGGGCCTCTGGTTCTTGACTACTACAAAGAAACATGTCCCTTAGCAGAAGAAATTGTGAGGCGCAATGTGGAGATTGCAGTGCTCAAAGACCCTCGAATGGCTGCTTCTCTCCTTCGCTTACACTTCCATGACTGCTTTGTCATGGTGAGAACTGAGAACTTAAAGATCCTCCATGTTTATTTTAAGCTGTATCTTGTTGGGTTTCTTGATATTGATCCAAAGCTTTATTTTTTTTGTGTAACAGGGTTGTGATGGATCTGTACTTCTGGACAACTATGGAGGCATAGTGAGTGAGAAGCAAGCTGGGCCAAACCTCAACTCTCTGCGTGGATTTGAGGTCGTTGATAGAATTAAGTATCTTCTTGAAGAGGCATGCCCTTACACAGTCTCATGTGCTGATCTTCTAGCTCTTGCTGCTCGTGATTCAGTTGTTCTGGTATCATCTTCATCTCACTGTTCTTGCAAAAGCTTGTTGATAATGATGCAAAATAGTTCTAGTATTGTAACAGAGCTTTGTTCTTTTTTTACCAGAGAGGTGGGCCAAATTGGCCTGTTTCGTTAGGCAGGAGAGACTCTCTGGATGCGAGCTTCAATGGAGCTAATCGGTTCATACCTTCTCCCAATTCCTCTCTTGAGGGTCTGATTGCAAACTTTAAGCAGCAAGGCCTTGATGTAGAAGACTTGGTTGCTTTATCAGGTACATGCTCGAAGTCAAACATAGTCATATACATTGTTAGATCTGGTATACTACACACAACTACCTTTATGAATCGTCCACAAACATATAACCATAAAAAAATCGATTTTTTTATGGTCTCCGTCAATTTTGCTTGATGGAGACACATGAATATTCATAAGGGTAGTAATTTGTTTGTAGAAAATGAACTGTCACGATATGTGTTTGTGGGCAATCCGTAAAGATAGTTATGTACAATTTACTCTGTTAGATTAGATAACAATTATGCACCTATTAACATTTCGGTATGTACATAGGTAGTCACACAATGGGAAAGGCGAGATGTGTGAGTTTCAGGCAAAGGATATACGAAGTGAGCTACAGAGAACAATACGATCATTACAAGAGATACACGACCTTTAGGAGGATCCTAGGTTCAATGTGCCCGGAATCAGGAAGGGACAATGACGTGACGCCGTTGGATTATGTGACTCCGACAAGGTTTGATAATCATTACTTCCTTAACTTATTGCAAGGCAAGGGCTTGTTGGGGTCTGATAATGTGCTGGTGGAGGAAGATGAAGATGGGGAGGTGATGAGACTGGTGTGGACTTATGCTCGTGATGAAGAGTTCTTTAATTCGTTTGTGAATTCGATAATTAAAATGGGGAATATTAATGTGCTTACTGGTGGAGAAGGTGAAGTTAGGACACATTGTAGGTTTGTTAACACTTAGGAGTGTGAAATCAAGACTTGGTCTGTAGCTCAATTTGATGTCATAAATGTTATGAAGATCTCCTGAACAGTCTTTAATGTACTAACACAAATATTGTGAAATATAATCACCATGAATTAGCTGTATAACAGATGATTATAAGTAATTATAAATACTTCAATGATGGTAGACATAGCTGATCAATAAGAATAATATGGAATTTACAATTTATTATTAACTTCAATTGTAAGTACCAACACAAGAACACTGAAACCTCTGTATACACAAAAATTCCAACTCGATCCAAACTAAAATAAACTTCCGATTCAATCACAACTGATTAGATATTTCTTCTCTCCTTGATACTGGTCTTTAAGACTACGACTGCTTCTAAAGTTGAAAATCTTCCGTCTCTAACTATATGCATTAATTCTACGTCTAATTGTCATATGGTAGATGCACCTCTTTCACCGATACAGCACTTCCTCCAGGACACCACCATTTGCATAACCACACGAGTATCGTACCTAATGGTGGTGTTCAAGAGGGAGTGTCATAATAATAAAGTGATTACTCCACCACACAAACAAATGAAGAAGACATTAATGCTTAAAGGAGACCATCTTAATGCAAGTGATCAACCCTGGAATTCATCAAGAGATATCACAATTATCACTTACAAATTTGTCATCTCCAAGACAAAAGCATTCAAATATAATTTCAACGTGATAAAAAGCAACGGAGATCCCATGATTGCCCATAAAACTCATAAAAGAGATGAGGTGTGATTCAAGGTAAAGATCACTTCTTCACAGAAACTAAGATTAAAACTTGGAGATCACGATTTTATGACAATTTGAGCTAGGTTACACCCTCTATTAATCTAGCTTAATTAGTAGTTTGTATCTTCAATCCAATGGAAACACTTTCAATCCAACACTTAATTAAAAATAGAGAGATTTCTAACACTATTTCCAACTAAATGAACTCGTTTATGACTAAACTCTAGAGGATAGATACGTACATTAAGCCCATTTTTTCGGGACAAAATTTAACTCAGACCAAACTCATGCAGATCTAACAATACCATACTTACCGGCAAAACAACACAAGTTCAATGAAAAGCAATCTGAAAAAACTAAGGATAAATAGCTACATTCTAGACCTACATAAAAGGAAATTAACAGTTTTTGCAGGCATCAGTTTTCCAAGGTGAAAAACCATCATTGGTTCATCGCAAAATAGCACTCATCAAAACAAAAACATTTAGCTAAAACAAAGAACAAATCTGATGGGAAAAGAGGGGGAAATAGCGATCGGAACCTGTCGAGATTCATAGAAACATCATGCAATCAGTGTATTGATTGAGCATTGGAATATACA
>JAYMSU010000929.1:0-11752 GCA_036897765.1 Erodium chrysanthum | reverse complement strand
TGGGCCAGCCAGGACCCAACCCCCTGCATCAACTATAACAGTAGAGACATCAGATTCAGAGTACCGACTATGGTAGGAGACCTCTCTGATTTCAGCCTATGGCACTGGTTCAGCCTACCGAGTTTGTGCATCGAGTCACACAGTTCATAAATGCTAGTCAGCAGAACCATGTGTACTTCGATGGCCAGTTTAGGGCAACCAGAAGGTGCTTGAGTGCCTATGTATGGAGATGTCGAGCTAGAAGTCGACTCGGGTATCCCTAGAGACACAAATTGGCCATATTTCCAGAGTAGTTGGGTTGAGAACACCTGGAGCTTTGTAGGGCAATACAGAGGAGACCACAATAGAGCCTTCCGTTCAGATTCAAGTTATTAAGCTTGTTCAGCAAACACCCTACTCTGAGGTTTATTTTGACTTGTTATGAGATATACAGTGCTTTAAGTGTTTAAATACGGGATGATCGACATCTCAAACCCCTACTGCCTGAGATCCAACAGTCGTTTGTAGACACAAAGTATGGATGTAAGTATTGGTGGGATCTTATTGGAGGATTCCTTTACTGCAGACCAGAGGCTAATGTGGGAGGAGGTTCAAGATCTAATTCTAGCTCCAGCGCTTCATTTGATGTTTTGGTGGATACCCCTACTAGTTCACCCGATCACATTGGATTGACTGGGCTACATGTGGAGAGCCCTGAGGTTTATATGAGTACAGACCCCAAAGGGGGTAGCTCATACCTGGTTGATCCTAGGGTCGAGTTGGAGGAGTATGAGAACAGAGCAACAAGAGTACTCCAGTGTTTTGATATTCATATACGTACTCTTACTGATCTTGAGCTAATTAAGAGTGTAGGGATGAGAAGAGTGGCTACATAGCTAATACATGTACAGATGAGAGCAGTCTACCTTGATAGTATTGGTCGTTATGATGCATATATGGCCATGCCTGGTTGTGTAGGGTACTCCAGAGCCCCGTCTAAGGAGTAAGCTGTCGCATCTCTTATATCTAAAATAGAGTCCATTTTGCAGAGTGGCCAGACAGCACAACCACTTGTTGAGCCTAAGATAGACATAGATTTTGAGGCTGAGGCGATAGCAGCAGGGTTTCTAAGACAGTCAGATGATTTAGATCTTGATTTCATTCATGAGGATATGAAGACTAGTGAGGACTCGATTTTCTTAGTTATTAAGCTCAGTTCAGATACAACACAGAGAGAGAGAGAGAGAGAGAGAGAGAGAGAGAGAGAGAGAGAGAGAGGGGTTGAAGAAGAAGGAGATGAAGAAGAAGATGTGTTGCTGAATCAAAAATCAAGACCCTCTGTACAAACATTCCACTTCCATTTCCAAGGCTCTCGCCATAGATCCACGAAACAAGTCGCGCGACGGAGATCAGCTCAGTCTCAGTCTCTCCGGTAGAGGTACACTTACTCAGTTACTCTCATTTCATTTTCCTCTCAAATTTCAATTTCTCGAGTTCGATTTTGTTTCGATTTTTTGAATTTGTGTTTCTGTGTAGTAAAATGATGAGGGATTTCAAGTTCCCGAGACGGAACTCGGTGAAGATAGACGAAATCGAGAATGTCCCATTAAACCCTAGAGACATCCCGGCGATTCAGCCGGGAACGGAGCCGCCGCCTAGGGCGCCGTTGAATGCGATTCAGGAGCCTAGACCGGAGCAGGAAGCTAGTGCTGTTCGGAGTAAGATCGAGAGGACTCCAACCAAGCCCAAGGGGAGAGATCCTGCATTGCCTCTCCGAACTCCGGAGAAGCATGGATCTGAGTTCTCTGTGAAGAAGCGGTTCGGGTGGGCTCAGAAGGCTGAGCCCAGCTCGGCTCTGGCGGAAGGGTATGAGGAAGGGAGGGCTGCTGGTTATGGAGTTGGGGGTTTCATGAACATGACTCCCCGGTCGATGAGGACGGTGGGGAGGGCTACTCCTGGTTACACAGAGAGTGCAATTCCACTTCCACTCAAAGCACGCCTACGAAGAGTGTTAGCAAGGTCCTCAATTTGGGGACTCGGGGGAAAGCTGAGGGTAATGGAGGGGGAAGGGGAGTGAACTTTGCTGCATTGTATAAAGGGGTTCCGGTTTCTTCTGGTCCGGGCTCGGTTGTGAGTAATACGGTGGAAGTGCCTCATTTTGATCTTAAGGAAGATTCGTCATTTTGGATGGATCACAATGTGCAGGTAAGGTGACACATTGCTATTTAGTTAGTGATATTTTGGAGCTTTTGGATTTTGATATGTGGATTTGAAACTGTTTAGGTTATTATACGTATTCGTCCTCTCAATAGTATGGAGCGGAGTACACAAGGATATAACAGGTGCTTGAAGCAAGAGAGTTCTCAGTGTGTTACTTACATTGGGCAACCAGAAACTAGATTCACATTTGATCATGTTGCGTGTGAAACTATTGACCAGGTATTGTTAGATAAGGTTGGATTTTGAAGTTGGAGCATGTATGTTTTCAGTTTGTTAATGTATGTTTAAACTGGATTTTGTAGGAAACGCTGTTTAGAATGACTAGTCTTCCAATGGTGGAGAATTGTTTGTCTGGATACAACAGTTGCATGTTTGCCTATGGACAGGTAACCTTTTTCAAGTATATGATGTATCTGAAGTTCGAACATTGCTGAGTTGCTCGGTAACTTTAATACATGCAATGCAAAAATAACTTCAATCAGGGGTAAAAGATGGCTTTTTTTGGAAGCCATTGATAGTATTGCATTCTAAGAACTTTGAACTCATTGTCCCACACTAAATACTATGTTACATTTTTGCTGAAAATTTGATGACTATGTAATTATTGTCTAACGTGCCGTAGCTTAGCTCTGTGAGCTACTAAACCAAAATGATTAAAAGAATTAGGACCAGCCATAGTCTCATTAAGCATGCATCAGGAGCAACAACATTTCTTTGTTATTCTACCAATAAAGAATCACGTTCTATATTTTTATCTCAAGTCATTTGGTAGAAGCCTTGTAACTGGTCGGGAGTTGTTCTTATGTGTATAGTAGATATTTACAGGTTTGACTATGTGACTTGGTGTTAGCTAATGTTCTGAAGTTGAAAGTTGTTTTTTAGTACTATGTATTACAAAGGATATAAACCAATGAGCAGTTATAACGTGCATGATTTTGACATGCAGACGGGAAGTGGGAAGACATACACAATGCTTGGTGAAATCGATGATTTAGAAATGAAGCCCAGCCCACATCGTGGAATGACACCACGTATATTTGAATTCTTGTTTGCAAGAATTCAAGCTGTAAGTTTGGCTCCAATTCTCCTTATGATACGGGTATTTGAATTGTGGTGGGTACGTGTTTACCAAACATCTTTCTAATTTCAGGAGGAGGAGAGCCGGAGGGATGAGAAATTAAAATACAACTGTAAATGCTCTTTCTTGGAGATTTATAATGAACAAATAACAGATCTTCTCGACCCCTCATCTACCAATTTGCTTGTAAGTTCATTTGTATTTTGGTATGTGGGTCTGATGTTTTTTTTACTACTTAGATATTTTGTTTTCATTGTTTATTCTCTTTTATAGATTCGCGAGGATGCTAAAGCAGGTGTCTATGTAGAAAATCTCTCTGAATTTGAAGTTTGTACAGTAAGCGATATCCTAAGGCTACTAATGCAGGTTACTAATCTTTGATCATTATCTTTACAGTTCAATGCTTCCAAAATATTAGTGTGTTTGTGTGCAATAACTGGTGGTTTATATCACACAGGGTTCTTCAAACAGGAGAGTTGCAGCGACAAATATGAATAGAGAGAGTAGTCGTTCACACAGTGTATTTACATGTGTAATCGAGAGTAGGTGGGAGAAAGATTCCACAAGTAACCTACGTTTTGCTAGACTGAACCTTGTTGATCTTGCTGGTTCTGAAAGGTAAAACACTATCATATTTCATATACTTCTGGTTAATATGTGAACTAATCTCATAATCATCAATAATAGGCAGAAAACTTCTGGTGCTGAAGGAGAGCGTCTGAAGGAAGCTGCTAACATTAATAAATCACTATCTACACTGGGGTACCATACTTCTGCTTCATGCTGTTTTCTATTTTGCATGAATGGGAGGGAATCTTTGAAGTGATTAACCTTTTAATTTGTGCAGTCATGTGATTATGGTCCTAGTAGATCTTGCAAATGGGAGAGCGAGGCATATACCTTATAGAGATTCAAGACTGACCTTCCTTCTTCAAGTAATCCTAAACTCATTGCTTTCATCTGTCTCTTGTTAAAAGTCATATGATGTTGTGCTTGACACTGAATTCCCTTTGCAGGACTCACTTGGAGGAAACTCCAAGACAATGATCATTGCAAACGTTAGCCCTTCGATTTGGTATTGTTTTGCACTTGTACACTGATTTCAAATAAAGATGTTTTTGTGTCCTGTATTTATCTTCATAACTTTGCAGCTCTGCAGCTGAAACACTTAACACTCTTAAGTTCGCGCAACGAGCAAAGCTTATTCAGAATAATGTAAGTGGATTTTCTGTATCCATACAGAGATAGTAGGCTTTCTTGAATGCATTGCATAATGTTTTTAATACTGCATCTTTTTTTTTGTTTTCTTAATGGTGTAGGCTGTGGTGAATGAGGATTCTACCGGGGATGTCAATGCACTAAAACATCAGATACGACTTCTACAGGAGGAGCTTTCTATCCTGAAAAGGCAAAACTTCTCAAGAGCACTGTCGTTTGGTTCAGGAACAGTCCAAGATACTGCAGAAAATGCTTGCATGGATGAAGAATTGACCGGGTTTGAGCTCAAAGGCAGTGTGAGAATGTCTACTAAACAGGTTTGTTTCCTCATTATTTACTTTCTCTGTTCATAATGCAAGTGTGTTCAGTTATGACCCTCAAACTTTTGACAAGCTTGGTCACGGGTACTTAGTTTTTGTTCATCTGTCATCACTTATTTGCTCACATTGGTGTCTAAAACAGTTGAAATCTCTGGAGACTACACTTGCTGGTGCACTGAGAAGAGAGCAGATGGCAGAAACTTCCATCAAGGAACTTGAAGCTGAAATAGAACAGTTGAACCGCTTGGTATATTTTCTTGAAAATTTATTGTTTCATTTTTTATGTTAATTGTGGCATACATTACTAAAATGGTTGCTTCTCAGGTTCGTCAAAGAGAGGAAGACACCAGGAGCACTAAAATGATGTTAAGATTTCGGGAAGACAAGATTCAAAGGATGGAGTCCCTTGTAGCTGGCTCAATACCTGCTGACACATACTTATTAGAAGAGAATAGATCACTCACAGAACAGATTCACTTGCTTCAAGCTAAAGTTGATAGGAACCCGGAAGTAACTCGTTTTGCCTTGGAAAATATCAGACTGCTGGAACAATTGAGGAGGTATGTTTTTTTTCACAAAAACAAACACTCAGTGCCTTAATGTTGTTTCGTATCGTAAGTCTCATGCTTGTGGATTTTGTAGATTTCAAGAGTTCTATGAAGAAGGGGAGAGAGACTTACTCCAGGCTGAACTATCTAAACTACGAGATCAGGTTTGTATACAATTTGATACTAACGAACATTTGTCTTTCTTTCATGTTGTCTGGAGCTTGTTTGACCAAAATCTTTTTCTTGCAGCTGCTTCAATTTCTTGATGGAAACTCGAGGCAGCAGGACAATGCAAATCTTAATGTTAATGTAACACAGGAAGCTGCATCCCGCAACAAAGAAACAGATTCTCTATGCTTGGAGGTTGATTCTTAGCCCCATCATTGGAATAAAAGAAGTCTTGTTTATGTTCTCTTATTTGGAATGTTCTCATAATATCTGACACTCACCTATTTATTGTTTTCAGTTGAAGAACACTATGAAAGAGTTAGATGAATGCCGGGGTAACCTAAATTCTTGTTTGGAAGAGAATGCAAAACTCAATAGGTAAGGACATCTTCCCCATCTGTTTCCAATTCCAAGTTATAGGCTTTATCTTACTCATAAAACCCTTAACTTCTTGCATTGTGCTCGATGTTGATGCTATTTTTGTTTTCCCATTTTCTGCAGAGAAATCAACGGTCTACAATCTATGTTAAGCAATCTACAGTCTGCACCAAGTGATGATGATGTCAGTATGGATACCACAGAGGTACTTATACTTTCTGAATACAGACGTCTTAAAGAAATGAGTCCTTGTGAAGCCTAGTGGCCTCATTATATATATAATCGTATAACAGTAGAATGTAAATTTTGCCTTATAATGTAAGCGCCATGTAAGGACTGAAAAAAATTAGAAGACGTGTATGTGCATGTGGGTGTTGTGTGGGGGGATTTAGTGAGGGAGGCCTGTATCATTTTACATGTTATATTGAAGTTTGCGTGTGGATGTGCTCGCGTGATGCATACTAATGAGCACCAATAAACTTTATTTTCAGGATTTATCTGAAGCTCCAATTATTGACAATCACATGGCAAGGGCTGTTCAAAACGAGAAGACGGGAGAAAAGGAACTTGAGCTTCTGATGATGAAACGTGAAGAAGAAATGTTGAATTTGCAGCTGGAACTGGACATAGTAAAAACTATGCTGACTGAAGAGAGAGCATCTCATTGTGAAACAACAGAAGAACTTTTGTTGTTGAGCAAACAGTATGAAGATGCAAAAAGTGAACTAGATGAGGCAAGGTCTGTTATAGAAGCACTAGAGTCACAACAAGTTCTATCGTTCGATCAGATGGAGGATCTGAGGAACAATAATAGTAATCATATGAAGCTTCTAAGTGAGCGGGAGCTAGAAGTCATAGCTCTGAAGGATGAACTAGCTATTAAGGAGTTGAGGGATAATTCATCTTCAAATTGGTCAGAGTGTGAGAATTTCCCGTTGCAAGCCAAAATGAAGAGGATGCAAGCTTCTCTTGAGAAGGCGAAGAGACTAAATACGTGGTACAAAAAAGATCGTGCACATGAGGCGTCAAACGAAGAAGATATGAATGAAGTCCAGAGACAGGCTGAGGCTGAAACTGCTGAGGTGATTGTTTGCATGCAGGAAGAACTTGCAGCACTTAAGGAGCAGGTTCAAGATAGTCACTTGAAAGAAGCAGAAACCAAGAAGAGTTTAATGCATGCTGAAGCTGAATTGAAGGAGCTCCAGGAAAATCTGCAGCTCATTACCGAACATAACAGGAGCTTAAGTAAAAAGCTCGAGGAGAAAGGTGGGGAAACTGCTGAGGTGATTGTTTGTATTCAGGAAGAACTTGCTGCACTTCAGGAGCAAGTTCAAGATAGTCATTTGAAAGAAGCAGAATCCAAGAAGAATTTGTTGCTCGTGGAAGTTGAATTGAAGGAGCTGCAGGAAAATCTACACCTCATTACTGAAGATAACAAGAGCTTAAGCCAAAAGCTTGAGGAGAAAGACGGGGAAGTATCAAAACTACATGAAGAATGGGATCTACTATCCCGTGAAATTGAAGAACTTCTTACTAATGGGCAGGAGGAGCTCTTGGATGCTTCTGCTGAGCTTGATGAGATATCCAGTTCTTTCCCTCAGAGAAGGATTTGGATTTCTGGTCAAGTTGGCAAGATGATAAGGATCATTTCTGAGAAGGAAGGGTTGATAGAGGAGCTCAAGAGATGCTTAGAGGATGCAGATGATAAAAGAAGTGAAGTGGAGTGTATGTTGAATACTTTAAAAGGGGCGGTGTTGGCAATCACTGAAGCACATCAGCAGGAGCACAGTGAAAAGGAGAAAGAAATTTGTCTACTGATGTCGGAGTTAAGTGCAAAAACAACTTCAATAGAAAAGCTGGAGAAGAGAATGAAACTGGCTGAGGATCACGTTGAAAAAACATCAATTGGTGCAACAGTTGCTTTCGTGATTGTCAACAGATTGTCGGAAATAAATCTTAATCATCTTGATGCATTGAAGTGTAAGGATATCCAGCTATGTGAATCAGCGGAGATGAACCTGAGGAAAGAGGCGACTCTTAATGATCAGGCTGCTGTTATTGATCAAGCAGAGAAACAGATTGAGTGTCTGAGAGAGGAACTTATGGAGTCAGAGAGAAACTACATGGAACTGAAACAGAAGCTTTTGGAGGAGGAGGAGCGCTCTTCAGCTATGGTTAAAAAACTTGAAGATGTTGAAGAAAATGACATTTCAAATGCAAGGGAAAGAGTAGCTGAGCTAAAAGCTGGCATATCCACACTCAGGTCAAGTGTCAACATGTGTGTGGAGCACGACAAAAGCCTTGGAGGGGAAGATTCACAAGATTGCATGCCTGTTGATGGAAATGGTGAAGGAAGGGTAAGCTAATGTTTGTTCCTCTTGATAAGACAACTCATACTTAGAAGTCATATAATGTTAACTATAAGTGAATGCTTTATCCAGTGTTTGATTTGAGTTAAAGATTTAATATGTTTTTCATGTACTTGTTACAGATAGACACTACAAGAAATGAAGATTGTACAATAAAAAGTGCAACCACAGAGTGTTTGTTTAATGTTGGAAAGCATGATGGTGGCCAGAAAACTTCAAAAGCTGAAAAGACTTACAAACATGCAGACAGAGATCACACAATTCTTCTTCTGAAAAAGGAAATAGAGTCTGCGCTTGAAAGCTTAAAAGAAGTCCAAGCAGAGATTGCTAAGTTAAGGAACGAGAAAGAAGATATCCAGTTATCTGAGAAAAGAAGCCAAGAAAACATGAAATGTCTCATAGCTCAGGTACTTAACCTGCAGGCGGTTATGAGCAACTTCGAAAAGCAGTCCGGACTAAAGATAGAAGATATGGATAGAAAATTTACAGCTTTTTCCCCGGTAAGGAAGATATGGATAGTAAGTTACATACTTTTACACGAATTGTAAAAGAAACTGGCACGGATTGGTGCCAAACTAAAGAGGTAATTTTTTTAATTTTTGTTTCACTCTAAAAATCTGGTTTTTTAAATAATCAATAGTTCAATTTCCGTATACATACCCATATTATAGTGACGTGCTTAGTATGATGAACATGGATTGATTACTACTTCACACGCTTAGTGAACAATTGTTTGTATTTAAAAACCATCTTGTTGTGATGGTTATCCAAAAGCTAACAACTTATATGAACTTTCTCCAAATATTGTTCTACAGTTCATTGAGGCAGAAGTTGGTGACTCAAGGGTCCTTGCATCTCAGAAAACTGTGGAAGCTTCATGTATTCTTGCTAAATTCGAGGAGGCACAAGGTACCTTGAAAGAAGCAGATATTATCATCAATGAACTGATGATTGCAAATGAAACCATGAAGCTCGATATTGAGAAGTTGAAGAAAGCTGAAACTACATTAATCAATGAAAGGGATACTTTATTGATTGAGGCCAAGAGCTTGCAATCCATCAATGATCAGACTCGTCAGGAATTCGAAAACCTTGAGAAACAGTTTGGTTCAAATTTGGTCGAAACAAAAGATCTGGTAATGGAGCTGGAGGGCATTGTTGCAGAAGTCCAGGCCGCTTTCATGGGAAACCTTATGTCTATGTCCTGTGATTTTAGTTCCATGAAGTCTCAGCTTTGGGACTCTAAAAAGCTATTAAGATCATGGCTCGAGGAAGTATGGTCTGAGATAGTAGTGAAGGATTGTGCAGTGTCTGTGCTACACATCTGTCACATGGGACTTTTGCTGGAAACAGTGACAGGTCTTAATACTGAAAATGGTTTGCTACAATATGGTCTCTGTGAGTCAAACTCTGTCATAGCCAATCTGAAGGAGCACAATGACAAGTCAAAACAGGCACTCGAGATGTGCAGACTCGTCGAGGGTAAACTACTGGCTGACATTAAGAACAGTTTTGATAGGATCTCAAGGAAAGAAGAAGAAACTGGGGAGCTCAGTCTCAAGGTAACAACTTTCGGGGAAAAGATTTCTAAATTGCAGCTTCAAGAGGAGTTGATGCTGCAGAGATCTAATTATATGGGGTCTCAGCTTGCAGTTCTTTTGAAAGAATTCCACACGACCAACTCAGATGTTGTAGCGTCCCTATTAAATCAAGAGAAGCTTCTGAAAGAAAAGGAGGAAAATCTAAATTCTGAGGCTGAGCTTTCAATGGTAGATTTGTACTCGAAAGATCTCGAGTCACTCATCTTAGCATCAGAATTATATAGCATGGCTCTCCTGAAGGCTGATGCAGAGAAAGAGCGTACCAGTTGTCATGCAGTTATAGAAGATTTGAAGAAAAATGTGATTTTTTTCAAGGTAGATGCAGAGTTGAATGAGCAGTTCTTAGTGGTAAAAGAAGCTGAGCTTGCCCTTCTGCAGAGTGAAATTAAACAGCTAGATGAAGTTAAGAAGACTCTTCAAGAAGAAAATTTATTGGTTAAGGATCAGCTTTGTGAATCAACGGAAACAAACCTGAGACTGTCAGACCAGGTTCAAGTACTTGAAAAGGAACATGAAAGACTACTGAAAGATTTGGAGACGAAGGAAATGGCTCTAGAATTTTCTTCCTCGCAAATGTCAGAAACCAATCAGAAGCTACAAGAGGAAATTTTCTTGCTGGAAACTTCATCTTGCAAATTGAAAAATGAGTTGGACGGGAAAAATGCAGAGCTGAGCAATTTAGAAGAAGAGAACAGTTCTCGGGAAAGCGAGTTAATAAAGTTGATGACAGAAAGGGATCTGCTGCTTCAAAATTTGGAAGAAAAGAAGTCCATGCTGGAGTCATGCAAAAGTCACCTGGACTTGTCTGATATAGAAAACCACAGATTGCAAGATGAAGTACTCTCCTTGGAGACTCGCATGGGCTACTTACAGGCAGATATGAAGATGAAAAATGTGGAACTTATGGGAGCAATGGACATGATAGGGAACAAACTCTTTCAAGTTCTGAATGACGAAAGTTTTGCTATTGTCGAAAACATGTTTGATGAGGTATTGGTGAAGGTTGAGAGAGCATCTAATTTCAGAAGTGAGTTAGAGTGCCTGGAGAGCCATGCCAAACAGCTGATATCTGACAATTTGAGTCTTCAGGATGAGTTGTCGAGGAAGGACGAGATCTTGAAAGGATTGTTATTTGATCTGAGTTTGTTGCAGGAATCTGCCTCTAATTCTCAGGATCAAAAAGATAAACTAGAGGAAATGGCGGCATCCCTGGAGGCTTTAGAAGATGACCTTGCTGCTAAGTCTGGTGAGCTTGATGAAGTTGTTGCTCACGTCCAAGTGCTCGAAACTCAGTTGCAGGAGAAAACAGATATTATATCTGCTTTGGAGCTGGATATCTCAAGAGAATGCAAGTCCCGGGAACTTATTGCCAGTGAAAATACAGAGCTGAAAGCTCTTGCTGCCAATGCCTTATCAGGAAAGAACAATGTCGATGCACAGTTAGCAGAGAGAACACAGATGATTGAGAGTTTGGAAATCGAACTTTCAGAAATGAGCAACACTTTCAGACTCATGAATGATTCAGTTGAATCCCTAACGAGCGACTTGCATGAGGTTACTTCTGAGAGGGATTGCCTCCTTGAGGAGTTGCAGAGTTTGGAGGAGAAGCTTGAAGCTGCTGAGGCCAGAGCAGAAGAAAACGAAGCTATTGCTACAGAGGCTCCGGAGGGGAAAAAAAAAAAATTTACTTACCTTTCCTTATTTCGGCTGATTTTTCACTGTTCCGGCCACACCTTCCGTCGCCGTCCACCTCACGAGTTCGCTGGAGCTCGCCGTCCACCCGGCGCTCCTCGAGCCACCGCCACCCACACAGATGCTTCCCGACGAAGCCCTCCACTTCCGTTCCCGAGCACGCCATCGGAGCACCACCATA
>JAYMSU010000928.1:0-11753 GCA_036897765.1 Erodium chrysanthum | reverse complement strand
ATTTGTGTATAGCTAGGTTTCACATGGAGTTTCTGGGATTGGTGCCGCCGTTGAGCTTGAGTAGTTGTCGGAGTAGAGAAGATCGCGGCAAGAGTCAGATATGGCCCCAGACCTCCAAACGCCATCTTTAGGAGGAGCAGCAGATCTGGTCCCGGACCTTCGAACACCATCTTCGACCACAGCTTGCGACCAGGCCGGCGTCGCATGCTTCGGCAAACCAGAGCTCGCGACCAGGCGAAGCTCCGACATGAAATTCCTGTATGGATTGAACTCAGATCCCCTTTCCTCTTTTTCCAAATCTAATTTATATTTAATAAAAAACACTATATTAATTCTCCTACGATCTACCGAAGAAATTATATTGATTCGGATTACATGTCTGCTATACTCATAGGGAGAACGGTAATAAATTTGTGTAGTTTAAACATTTGTTAAAGTCATAGTGAGAATGATAAAAGCTTTGCTGAGTTGATACACACCATGTACCAAAGGCTTCATACTGCTCTCTAAATATCTGGACTTGGAATTTTTCTCCAATTTCTCAATGTCCATGGCTAAACAATAGTTTAGGATCAGTACATTTTAAAGCATTTTATTTAGGCACCAACGAACAATATAAAATGGTGTAGATATATATATATATATATCGGAAGAATCACCACTCAAGATCCAGATTATAATAAGAAGTATTAATGAATAAATTTAATTCTGTAAATTATACCGAGTATCCAATTATCATTTGAATTAGTATATGAGTAATAACCTAATATATTTTTTATAAAACAGTAAAACAATTATTACATGAAATGATTTACTTAACATTTTCTCATTTATAAAATCTCTTGTTGTTCGAACAGAAAAACCAACATACGGGATTTAATTGAAACTAATCGAAGAACAATTCGATTACAAGATCAACGAACCAATACAACTAAGAACAAGAAGATTCTTACCTCAAAAAAAAAAAAAGGAACAAGAAGATTCAACATAAATACACCGAATTAAAATGATAAAGCTCCCATTTACTTTAAGCTATTGAGACACCTTTTTCATCAATAAAACTGCTAACCTAAAGAGATTAACGATCTTAAATATTTAAATATGTAGCTCCTCTATGTGATGAATGCCAGTCAAAGAACAATGGAGTCATGATAACATTTGGACAAAACGAGTGTCATAGTTTCATTTTTCTTTTGGTAATTTAGGATTGAAATGATGGAAATATGTATACCTCAACCAATAAATCAAAAATACTTGATCGCCCCAAATAGCAATGAAGAAAAAAAAAACTTACGATTGTGTTCATTTCTATATGGATGTCAAAACTCAGTTTGCTCTTGCCATTATAATACCTCTACGAAGACACCATCCCATAAGAATCTGATTCATCAAAGTTCAGTCCAGTTTAAGCGAAAAGAACATACGAAAGATCTCTCACTTTGGATAAACCCCAAATCACAACAATGGAGAAGCTCCCATTCCGAGGTTTGCTGAAATCGGTTTTACGCGAAATTGTTCACCGAACCTGATCTGGTTCGAGGTAAGGTTTCGGTGCTATGATTAGATAAAGATGTTGGTTGTTCAAATTTGACTCTTCGATGTTGCATTTTGACGGGTTCTTCAAATTGATGGTTGGGATTTGGACGTGCAAGATTATTGGAGTGAATTGGCTTGTGGGTATGATGTCCAGCAGCTGATTCGATAATGGGTTTTGATGAATTGATGAAATTGCTGAGATTGGAAGTCATGTTGGGTGTGAAAATGGAGTTTTGGTTAAGGAAAACAAGGGTTTTGATAGTATAGTACTGGCTCTGATTGAGATCAAATTTGAAGATTGATGCCAAAAATATGATTGGGAGTCTGGTAAGGGAGGGATCATTCAAGTGGTTGCTTCGTAAAAGAAGTTCCTTGGATGATGAAATCGAAGAGATGGAAAATTCTCCATCTGCCGGGAGGAATTGGATCTCGGAGCTCTCTCCGGTTTCCAACATTGTCGTTCGAAGGTGCTCAAAGTAAGTGGCCAGCTATGCACTTTAACTCTTGTTATGAACAATTTAGTTTACAATGAAGCATGCCTTTTTTTTCATTCTCATTTGTATGTTCTTGGGCACAATTTGATGTTTATCACAAAAATTAGTGATTATTTATCCACAGAATACTTGGGATTTCGACGAGTGAACTTCAAGAGAGCTACAAGCTGGAGGCTTCTGATTCAATAAAGCATCCATCCCGTTATGCAAGGAACTTTTTGGAGTATTGCAGTTTTAGAGCCCTTGCGCTATCTACACAAGCAATTGGCCATCTGGGTGATAAAAAAGTTCGTTGTCTAACATATGATATGATGCTTGCTTGGGAAGCTCCAGCTGCTTCCAGCCAACCTGTACTTAGAGTAAGCTCCTTCCCTTTGTTTTGCTGACAAATACCTAAAAAAATCTAGGAAATTTCTCGAGTATGAATTAACAAGCTATTGAAGAGTTGATCCTTATTGAACAAAGTGCTCATACATGAACTGTCCTGTTCAATCTGCGTGGGTTTGAGTACGTAACTTGACAATTTTGTCTTCTAACAGATAGATGAGGAAGCATCGGTTGGGATAGAGGCTTTCTCCCGAATTGCTCCAGCTGTTCCTGTTATTGCTGATGTCATTATCAGTGAAAATCTTTTTGAGGTGCTTACTGCATCAACTAATGGCAGACTTCAATTTTCCATCTATGACAAGTACCTAAGTGGATTAGAGAGGTGACCACATCTCCATTTGGATTTTTTTTTATCCTCTCCATGTCTTGATGAGTTTAGGTTAACCAGGTTATGCAAGAACTGTTGCCTAAATTGTTTTTGGTGACGTTGGTTATTATGTTTGCTAGAATTTTTCTGATTATACGGTCTAGGAGAAAAATACAGGACCTTATACTATTTTTTTTCTTGTTGTTTCGATCTGTACAGAGCAATCAAAAAAATGAAGAGCCAAACAGAATCATCTCTTCTTTCTGTAGTTCGATCATCGAGAGGAGAAAAGATTCTGGAAGTGGGTGGAACAGTCACCACTCAACCAGTTCTCGAACATGTAGGCATTTCTTCATGGCCTGGTAAGTTAATGTTAGTGCAAGTACTTCTTGAATCAAATTAACCTTTTACCTACCATTTTATTTTCTTCTCACATGCTTGCAGGTCGATTGATCCTGACTGATCATGCACTTCACTTTGAGTCTCTTTATGTTGTATCTTATGACAAGGCAAAAAGATACGACTTAGCAGATGCTTTAAAGCAAGTTATTAAACCTGAACTGACCGGACCATGGGGTACTAAGCTTTTTGACAGGGCCGTTCTTTATAAATCAATTTCCTTGTAAGACACAATGCAATATCAGTACTGAGAGATCCAGCGGAAATCTATATATGTTTTGATTTATTTTTTTGTGTTTTGATTGTAGATTAGAACCAGTTGTATTTGAGTTCCCTGAGCTCAAAGGGCATACTCGACGTGACTATTGGCTGGCAATAATCAGAGAGATCTTATACGTTCATAGGTTTATTCATAAGTTCAAAATCAATGGAGTTGAACGGGACGAAGCACTTTCCAAGGCCGTGCTTGGGATTCTGAGAGTACAAGCCATTCAAGAAATAAGCTCTACAATCCCTCTTCGATGTGAGGAGCTTCTTCTGTTCAATCTCTGTGATCAACTACCCGGTGGAGATTTAATTTTGCAAGCATTAGCAAACATGTCAACTTTGAGAGAATTGGACCGAGCGAACAATTCTAAAGCTGGATTTGGAATGTATTCAATCTCATCCTTGGCCATGATTTCAAACCTCGGATTTGTGTTTCGAAACGATCAGACTGAGGCTGGGCTTACTGTTGGTGAGATAGCTGTGGGGGAAACAACACCATTGGAAAGAGCAGTTAAAGAATCTAAGAACAACTATAAAAAGGCTGTGAAAGCTCAAGCAACGGTAGATGGAGTTAAAGTAGATGGCATTGATTCAAATTTGGCAGTGATGAAGGTGAGTCTAATATTAATTGTCATACTTCATTGATTAACAACGTTGTAAAACCTAGGTTGTTTGTGTATATCCAGGAAGTACTCTTTCCAGTTATGGAAGTGGGGAAGTGTATTCTCCGTTTGGCTTATTGGGATAACACTTTTAAGTCTTTGGCCTTCTGTTTAGTCTTCAGTTACATCATTTTCAGGTAAAATACGTACTAATAATTTATGCATTACTAATTATTTCATTGTATAGGTAAAAGATTTAGGGATAATGCCACTCAGTTACCCTTAAGTATGTAACATTCTCAACTAGCTATTCCTAAGCTTGAAAAGTATTTGACAACCCACTCTAGTTTTTTTACTCATTTTACTCCAACTCCATCAACTGTTGGTGTGAAATGACCAAAGTACCCTTTTCATAGGGGTATTTTTGTCATTTCACACCCAAACGTTGAGCAGAATTTGAGTAAAAATGTAAAATGAAACTAAAACAAACTAAAGGGGGTCGTCAAATACCTTTCAACCTTAGGAATAGCTAGTTGAGAATGGTACATACTTAGACGTAGGTAGCTGAAGTGATATTTTTCCCGAAGGTTTATAATACGTTGAAAGCTTAATGCTAACAAGTCATAAGCTTAACGCACACATGAATACAAGATTTATAGAAATTTGTTGTATTCATGTGTGCATCAGTCTCTGGTTGTGTCCTGCCATGACAATCTAAACAATGTGACATTTTCAGGGGATGGCTGGGCTATGCCTCTGCTTTTGTGCTCATCTGTCTTGCAGTCTTCATGATACTTTCACAATGTACTAGCCAAGGAAGGTCTATGGATCAAGTAAAGGTATTAGCGCCTCCAGTAATGACCACAATGGAGCAGTTACTAGCGGTCAAGGATGCAATTTCTCAAGTTGAAATGCTAATCCAGGATGGAAATATCGTTCTTCTCAAGTTCCGGGCACTCTTGTTGGCCGTTTTCCCTCAGGTACCATGATGTTTTTGCAAGGTGGTTCCATATATCATACACATCTGTTGCTTATCTGCATGTTTTTTTTGGTGGTGTCTATGTGATTCTCAGGCAAGCGAGCAATGTGCTATAGCTCTTTTAATAGGGGCGTTTATTCTGGTCATGTTACCGAGTAAATATGTGATGCTAGCGGTTTTCTTGGAGATGTTTACGAGGTATTCAGGTCCGAGGAGAGCAAGCACAGAGAGGTGGAGGAGGAGACTGAGAGAATGGTGGTTCAGCATACCGGCGGCGCCTCTGGTGCTTGAGAGAGACAAGGAAGAAAAGAAGAGCAAGTGATGTTTGTGTATTATGGATGTAAAGGACTGATATTTGTAAAACAATGAAGAGAAAGGTTACTAGTTTTGTATCTCAAATATTATACAGCATTGTTGAGCGATCGGAGGTACCCTTCTTGTAATGGTCCGAGACTGGCCTCCGGTAATTGTTGAGCAATCGGAGGCCACCCAACGATAAAACCATTGTGGATGGTTAGATGCTATGAAGAAGCTTATTGGTCTACTTTATTTTTATTCGTTCTCGATATAGGTTTAAATATATTTCAACATTTCTCCTCGTGCACATAAAATAAGATTTATATGGGAGTTATAACAAGACTTGCATTCACGTATAAGCTGGAGGAGATAACATGATGAAGGTGTCAAACAAACTAAACTTATTATGCAAGATCGAATATCCATGATTAAATTGAGATATTTTTAGTGTAAATTTTATTTAAAATGTATTTAATATATCGAGCTGTGTTTTAACATAATATCATAATTTAGTCCATCTCTCATTAACAATTTTTTACTTCATTTTATTTTGGGCGTACTAGAGTCTCGAAGGAATAAAAAAAATTAATACCTTGACAATTTGAATATTTTTTTGAAAATGGATTTTAACGCCTTATCACTTCAGGTGTAAAAATTTAAATAAATTAATACCTTGAGGTGTGAAATTTTTATGTGATTCATATAAATCAATTGGAGGCGGGACGGGATTGCGCATACAACAACATAGGACTTCCTCAAAGCTCAACAAATCTGTCCGAACTCAAACGACGCAGTTTTCGATGTTACAGACATCCTCAGCCGACACCAACATCGGAGGGCCCACACTTCTTCTTCGTGCTCACAAATAAGTCACGTGCCCACAAGAAAATAGTATAGGAAAAGTGAATGCACGTGAAAACGTTCTCCAAAAATCTATTATTCCGTAATTCATGGACCAAAGTCCTATATTGTTTATCTCCTTAACGACGACGCGTGTTGTCCGGTCTCAAATTAAATAGGGACAAGTTTACTTACGCACTCCAATTTTCATAAACTATCAAAAACTAACTGCTTATCCGAAAAGTTTCAAAAACTAACGACCAAACAATTCCGAAATTTCAGAAACGACAAAAATCCGTCCAAATAGACGGAAAAATCGAGTTCTGTTATCACGTGCGCCTCATGTGACCCGATACTTTCTCTAAATGCCTATCCTACCCTTGTTTATTCCTAACTCTGCACCCAAACAACATTTTGGAGATTTATACTTAGGGTTCTCTAGTTTAGCTTCTGCGAGTTGGAATCGAGATTGGGATGGAGAGCAAGGGAAGTCGCAGGTGCCGAGAGCAATGGAAGTCGCCGGAAAAAGCGACGGCTGGAGGAGATTTTGACGGCGAGGTCGTTACTGAAACCCAGAACAAAGCCAACAAAGCCGTGTGTTGTCATTGCGGGATCCCAGCTCCTGTGCGCACTTCATGGTCCAAGGAGAATCCGGGAAGGAGGTTTCTAGGGTGTGGGAAATACAATGTAAGTATTGTATTTCTGTATGTAATTGTTAATTGTTTGATTTCATTCTCATTCTTCCACCCCACTTTGTTCTTATTGATTTCCAGAAATCGTTCAAGTGTTCATTCTTTGAGTGGATTGACCCTGAAGTTTGTGCTCATGGGAAAAGAATGCTGCCATACCTGTTTGAACGGATTCGAAGGTTGGAACATAAACCAGAACAAGATTTGCAGATGGAATCGAAATTCCATAGTTTTAGGGCAAAACTTGTTGTTGGAATTGTAGTTTGTAGTTTTGCAATGTATTGGGTTTTTATGTAAGGGATAACAATGTGTAATCCTTGGAATTCAATCATGTGTAATCCTTGGAATTGAATCATGAAATGAAATTGGTCAGGTTCGAACATGTCATTGATACATACATATGACCTGAAGCATTCATACATACATTATCAAACCTGTCATTGATACATAATCATCTGAAGAAGAATAATTCATACATTATGAACCTGTCATTGATACATAAACATGAAACTGAATCATTATCAAACCTAAGGATTGAACATGGATCATTCATACATTATAAAAAGACTTAACATTGTCATTGTCATTGTCAATCATCCAACCTAAACAAAACATAACCAGGTTCATAACCAAAAGTCACTGATCCAATTTAACCAAAAAATCCAAAACATAACAGATCCAATTTAACCAAAAAATCCACTTTGTCTTCAGTTCCTAACTTCAAGGTTGAGAGTATGGTCCATAGTTGTCTTCAAGTCCACTTTGTGCATCCATGGAAGGTTGACTGCTACTTCCTCTTCCACTCTTTAAAACCTAGAACACAAGCAAGTCAGGCCTTAGTGTGCAAGCAAACCAGAAGAAATATACTCAACCAAACCACAAGCACTATATGATATTTCAAACCTGTTCCTTGCTTGAGTTCCACTCAACCCTAGAAATTCCTTCTACACCATATTGGCCATCCATCCTTTGAATTATGTCATCATACATTGTCTTACGTTTGATCTCCAACTTGTTGAGTAGGGTTGTCTTGCTGTTGTGTTGAAGTGTACCAATCTCTGCTGGTGTTAGGTTGAGGAAGTGACAAAGGTCAGTCATCCTCTTCTTCTCTTGTTGAGTCATACCTCCCAACTCCACTCCACCATCTTCCACTCCACAATGAGGTTCAGCAACTACATCTTCCACTCCACAATGAGGTTCATCAACTACATCTTCCACAACTACATCTTCCACTCCACCATGAGGTTCAGCAACTACATCTTCCACAACTACATCTTCCAATCCACCATGAGGTTCTACAGTACATGATATAGTGTACATTATCAAACATGGAAACAAAAGTTTTAAATAACATTGCAGATGTAACCTAAGTAATTCAGTAAGTACCTTCAGTTGCACCATTGCTACATTGTCCAACTTCAGTTGCACCCCTCTTCTTAGCCTTATTGCGCTGTTGCTGCCGCTTCTTCTCCTTCTCTTGTTTAGCTTCTGCTGCTTTCCTTTTCCTATCCAGAATCCCAACCATTTCAGCCTCACTACCTTTGACATTGTGGTGTGCACCCGTACCCTTTTTCTTACCCTTACCCTTACCCTTTTCCTTGTCATTCTCCTTTCCCTTTCCCTTTCCCTTTCCTTTTCGACTGTCATCCGGGTTCTCTCCATAGTCTTTTGGGTCGCATGACCTTGTGTTGTGCCCAAGAGACCCACATTTTCCACAGGTCATTACATTCCCTCTTTTTTGTACTTTCGTGCCTTGACCAGTTTCTAAAAACCCTTTATGCCTCCTACTTTTTGGCCTACCTGGAGGTCTGCGTATCACTGGAGGTAATAAGGGTGAAGGATCGTTCCTCAAAATCTTGCAGCCATCGACTCCACTCACGGGAAATATCTGACCACTGTATGCCCTCTTGAAGGTCTCAGTGTAGTAGTACTCATGGACCTTAGTGAACGGGTTTCCTCTCACTTTGTACACAGCAGCAACACCGTGCCTACAAGGGATGCCGGTCAGATCCCAATCTAGACATGTACAAGTGCGCTTCTCGATATCAACCACATAGCTTTGCTGCCTGTCCGTGACCTCGAACATGTCGTTCCCACTGGTTATGACCTTGCACTTCCTCGATTCCCTAATAATGTCCAGAAGCCGTGAGTGAATCCTTGGGCACAAGTGTGTGCTGCCCTCCACTACTTTGTGTTTTGCACTGAACCAATTCATGAGTTTCTTTCGATAGAATTCTAAAAAATCAATGATGGCCATGTCTCTACCTTTGAGTATCCATGCGTTGAAGGACTCGCAGATGTTATTCGTCTGCGCATCTGAAGCAGCTCTTGGTGAGAAGTATGCCCTGCACCAACTGTTTGGTGGTCGATCCAGAAGCCATTCGTACGCCTTCACATTGATTCGCTGAACTTCTTCCATGCACTGCTCGAATTCATCTTTAGTCGGGGCACGAGAACATTTCCACAATAATTTTTTCAACTCCATTGACTTGAAATGTTTGAACCAATTTTCGAACATGTGGCGCATACAGTGCCTATGCTCCACCCCAGGGATCCAATTGGTGAACAAGTCGACTAAACCCTGAGCAACAGTAACAAGAAAACATGGTTTGTATCAACATACCATTGACATTAAATTTTCAGAAACTAACAGCCATACACCTACAAGTTCACATTCACTAACTGTTCTACATCTACAAGTTCACATTCACTAACTGTCCTACATCTACAAGTTCACATACACTATCTGCCCTAATTGCATCCAAGTAAATAACATGTTCATGCTACGTAATTATCAAAGTATTTCACCAAACCTTACTTATCAAAGTATCATGTTCATGCTACGTAATTACCATGGTAAGTATAAAATAAAGAGTACATAATTAGATCCAATAACTAACCTTCTGTTTGTCGGACATAAACACCCAACCCTTCTCCTCTTGATGGCCTAAGTCAGCGAATAGCTCTTCCAAGAACCACTTCCATGTCGCCGTAGTTTCCTGCTCAACTACTGCCAGTGCGAGTGGAAACATGCCATCGTTTGCGTCTCGTGCCACGGCCCCGAGGATAATGCCTCCGTAGTACCCTTTCATGTGGCATCCATCTAGCCCAACTAGTGGCCTACACCACTTGTCGAACCCTTTCTTTTGAGCTCCATAACGTAGGTACAACCGTTTGAACCTCGGCTTTGCATCACCGTCATCCATAATTGTGAACCTCGTATCCGGGTTACTCGCCATCACCTTCTTAGCATATGTACGGAGCATCCTATACTGATCAACTTCATTGCCAGCATTAATTTCTTTTGCCTTCTTTATTACACGGTATATCTTCTGAACGTGAATGTCAAAACCAAAGTCCTCCATCATCATACCATGGAGTGTCTGCACAGTGACCTTTGGGTTTGCCTCAATGTACGTCTTGTACCTACATTAACACAGATATATCATCAACACTTAACATGTATCACTTAAACAACAATATACTCACCTATGTGCAAGGGTTGTTGCAGTCATTCTATCAACGTTGGCACAAGGTTCGCATGTGTGCTTCGAGTGAAAAGTGGATAATCGTAAACACCCGGTTGTCTTGATGTACCCGCACCAAACGTACCAAGGACACCCAGTCTTGCTGCATGTAATACCCAATCCATCCGGTTGATTCCTACTCCAAGTCATTTGAAAGTTATTTTCTGCTGCGTACATTCTCATAACAACCCGAAAAATATGTGCATTCTTGAATCGATCACCAAGCTCCAACCTAATGTTATGAACATCATCTGTTGACTCCCAAAACTTGGGCTCCCGGCCAGTCATTGGAGTACACCCTTTTCTCCAATTCTCCTCCAGCTCAGCTTCACACCCAAAGTCCTCATCCTCATCTGTATTATCTGCATTATCTTCATCTACATACTCTGAATCTTCATCTTCACTGACACCCACTTCCTCATTGATGTTCTCTTCATCCCCATTGCTATTTGCTCCACTGTCTTCATCGTTACAAGCAACATCCTCCTCATCTTCCCCAATTTCCTCTTCTTCCTCATCATCATCTCGGATCAAGTCACCATCCACCAAATCTTCTTCCCAGTCATCTGCATAAGAAGACTTCCCAAACTCTTCTTCTTCTTCACTCTCATCCACCAACCCCAATTCAGGTCCACGGCGAGGTTGTAACTTTCCTGGTCTTCCCATCTGTAACCAAAATTTTGAAACTTGTTGGACCCGATTAACACTAACACACATGCATGGACCCTATACATCAAACACGATTCTAACATGTGCCCCATGACCCCGGATCATTCAATCATGCAAATACCCTGCACCCAACCCTCAGTGAACCCAAAACCCTAACTTTCAAACTATCATCAACTCAAAATCAACCACAATATTCATGCTCATTGTACCAAACCATAACAAATCTTTAGTCGGGGATTCAAAAGATTACACCAAACCCTTACCTCCGTATGGGAAACATACAGAACTTGCACGAAATTGAAGGAGCAATGGCCAAACCCTTACCTCGTGTTTTATGTCACAGAGAGACACCAGAGATTGCTTGCGAAGACCCACTAACTCGTACGTGTTGACCTCTGCACCTCCTTCTTCCTCGCGACCTTTGTCTTCCTGGAGAAGGAACAACGCTTTACAACTAAGGACGAAACCATCCACCTTCCACCTTTCAAACGGTCCGAAGGGTAATTTGGTCATTGTCTTTGTACTGAACATGGGCATTACGGTCTTTTGACCATATTGGGGGCAATATGGTCAATTCATATGGGAAGTCACGATTTGGACGGATTTTTGTCGTTTCTGAAATTTCGGAATTGTTTGGTCGTTAGTTTTTGAAACTTTTCGGATAGGCAGTTAGTTTTTGATAGTTTATGAAAGTTGGGGGTGCGTAAGTAAATTTGTCCCTTGGAAGAACTTGAAATAGAACGGTGGCAATATCGTAATT
>JAYMSU010000927.1:0-11756 GCA_036897765.1 Erodium chrysanthum | reverse complement strand
CAAAAATCAAAGTGGGTGTGTTTTTGCACTCACTCCTTATTTTTATCCTTCAACTTTGTTCATTAAACATTTATTGATTGATTTTTTTCATTTCACTTGTCATGTGTCGAACTAGAAGCAACCGTTCTAAATGAATTAGCATCTTACATCGACGTCAAGTGTCAGTGTTTTCAAAGTCTCGACGCTTTCTCTTCCTCTTTCTCCCCATTGTCCTTGCTCTTATCCACCCTACTATGGTCTTGCAAATTATATTGATCCAAACACAAAATAGGATAAGGGCTAAAACATTGAATTGGTACAAAATTGAATGTAGTCATCAGTTTCACAAAGTGTACCACATAAACTAATAATTATTCATCCAAAACATGACTTATATACAAAAATAGTTATAAAATTATTTCTATTAATCATTTAATAAAATGTTATCAAACATAAATATCTGATATCTAAAAAATACTTCCATATTATATACTCATATTTTTAATATAAAATATTTAATTCTCAATAAAACGTTTTTATTAATAATAAAATTGTTTTTAAATATATTTTTTCTTGATAAAAACTGCTTTTATTATATATCAAACTGTTCATATAAATAAAAAATAATAATAAAGAACCAAAAATTAAAATAAAGAAGGCTGAATCTGAAATGTGCATAAAAACACAAATGTGAACAAAGAAAACTAGTCATACAAACGTTATGACCCTTTCAGTTACTATAAACTTTTTCTTTACAAGTATTCACCTCTTATAAATTACCGATATTTGTTCATATTTTCATTTTCATTCCGATTCTCACCAATGGCTAGAATGTGTTTTGTCGGGCATACGATTAAACTCGTTATCGTCTTCTTCCTCCTCATGGCTTTTACTTCCAAAGGTGCACGATAGTTTTCGTGTTTTATTGAGTAATTGATCATATCATTTTACTTATGGGTACACTTATATTGATGCAGGAGAGGGAGAAATTGAATATGACCTCGATTACACTCCGGTACATGGTCATCCTCCGGGATCCTCCGACGATCCTCCTCATAGACGACATCCTCCGACGATTCGTGGACTCCACCGCTCAAGTCCTCCCGAATTTAAGGCTATGAAAGGTGGTCGTGGCTCCCCATGACCAAAACAATAACAAGGTTGTTAATGTAACACATTGAAATATAATAAATGAAAAGACCGATTTAAAAGTTTCTGATTACGGGTGTATAAATTATTTCACCGTTGTGTGATTTTGATATAGATGGATCTTTGTGTTTTGATTCTTTCTTTTCCACATGACGGGGTTGTATCAGTTGAGATCATAGTAAGTTGAATTAAGCCTAAATTCGATACAGGACAAGAGTTGTTTGTAAGATTGTTGATTAACTTGTATGACTATATAATAGTGATTTAAAAATTAGTCGAATCAATTGTCTAAACAGAGATTTGTAGAACACTGACCTAAAAAGATCAAGTCGATTGTTAAGGAGTAGGCAACCTAGCGCTCTAGATATCAACCTACTAGACCACCTAAATGGGGGGTCCGTTTTTTGAAACTCTAAAAGGAACTTGTAGTACACTTAGAAAGTCACAATTGATCCTCTCGTATCTCTCGTGTCGTCCTAAAGCGCTTGTTGTTACGTTGATTGAGGTATAATTAATATTGATTGTTTATCTGATAATTTTCACAATGATGTCACTACTTTCGTCGCATGGAAGTTGATTAAATCTATTTTTCGAGATAACAGGATGTCTCAAACACTTCAACTGCACCAATGATTGTGCAACTCTCACCTCTCCACCTCCTAGTCAGAAGCTCAAAACTCATGTCTGATTCTCTTGTAAATGTGGATCAATCCTTCGTAAAATTTGTCTAGTCATACACGATCCTCATGAACCCCAATTTCATACTCTTAAGGAATCAACAAAGATCAAGACATGACATCATAACCAAAAAAATGACAAGTAAAATCTTATTTAAGAGACCCCAATGCATTAAACATGCATTGACCTAGAAAAAAAGAGGCTGAAAATGGATTGGGGAGTGACATGGTTCCTCAATCTCTTCAACAATTCACGGCTTTACAAGTATTCATCTCTTATAAATTAACGATATTCATTCGTATCATTATTTTCATCCAGATTCCCACAAACAATGAAAACGAAATTTTCTTGGTGTATTGCTAAATTCATCATCGTCTTCCTCCTCCTCCTGCTCCTCCGACACATGATCGGGCTATCCATTTCAAAAGGTGCACACTATATTGTATGAGTAGTCAACTAGTCGTATCATATTATTTTTCTTATGGGTACTTGAATTGATGCAGGAGAGGTAGAAAATGACAATGTTATCGACCTTGATTACACTCCACCCGATCTTCACCCTCCGATGAATAATGGACACCACAACTCAGGTCGTCCCAAGTTCAAGGCTGTGAAAGGTGGCGGCGGCAAGACATGGATGTAATGCGCTGAAATATAATAAATAACAAATAAAAAGACGATGTAAAAGTTTCCGACATACTTATATAAAATAAAATAAACTATTTTACCATTGTATGATTTTGATAAAGATGGACCAAAATTTGATGCGGAATGAGATGTGCTCTTTATGATTTTTGATTAACTTGTGTGGATATATAACAGTGTTCTAAAAATCAACGGAGTCGGCTGTCTAAACGGGATTATTAAATTATAGACATGATTTTATAAAATCGAATAATTTATCTTGAATAAAAACAACGGATATGATATGTAAAAAGTGTATTACACTCTTTTTTTCGCAATTTCCCCTCAAACAATTTCAGGACTATGATGTTAACTCTTGTGTTTTTTTGAACCAAGGATGTGTATTACTCTAAACTCAAGTAAAACTCCCCAATTCAAGTTGAGGCTTCTTAACGATTATTTTCGTAGATTATAAAAACTTTCAAATTAGTTTATGACAGAAAAAAGAATCATGAGATTAATTCATACAAATAAGAGATCAAAGTGAACGCGTTATTAGAGTTACTCATTAAGAAACGTATAATTTGATCTAACTCATCATTTAATGATCCAACCATATCATAGTTTTACTTGGAAATAACTTTTTCATAGATAAGATGTTTCAATCTCCTACCTAGACCCAAGTTCCTCAATAACCCAAAAAAGCCTAAAATTACCACCACTTGCCTAGCAAGACAATTCAACATTTTTTCATCAGTAACATTAATGAGACACCTTATCATTCCAACCATTCTAATAAAACTTAGATCAAGGTTCTTGAAATGGATACCAATATTGATTATATATGATAGAGTTGACGTATAAATTAGATTGAGAGGATTCGTTTATGTAAAATCTTATGTTTAATTAAAATTAGTAGAATGATGAATCTTATTAACTCATCATCAGGAATATAGGCTTGATTTTCTGTTTAATTATCGATAAAAAAATATGACAGCGAGATTCATAAAAGATAAAACTGAACATTGCCAACGGCTCTATGTCAAGAGACATACAGAACCGTTGTCATGTTTTGGAGTTGGAGAATCTTAGAGGGTTACAAATGATAAGAGTGTAAAAAACACCTCAAAATCCTCATCAGGCAGTGAATGTCTTGACTGGTTTTTTTCACCGCAGTGTGAGGCGTGGTCGAAGGATGGATGAGAGAGTTGAACGTGAGTAAGAGAGAATTGAAATTGGGAGAATGTGAAGGAGGCGAGGATGTGTCAAAGTGATAATATTTATAGGAGAAGTATATAATTTTCCCTGAAAATTTAATTGTGGGGGACAACAATCGTTTTTAAAAAACGGTCACATGTTGAGGCTTCATTGGGCGACAACCATCTAAGAACGGAGTGATGTTGGAAACGACTTTCGACATCAGAGACCACAAAAAGACTTTCAATCAATCATCGGAGATCGTCTGTTGGCACTGAATTGGAATTGACCTTTGATATGTCATTCAAGACCTCTTTTTAACATCACAAGTGTGAATGCTCTAAGAGATAGCTGCACTTTTGGTCTTTCTTTCCCTACAACTCCAATAGAGAGAAAAATATATAATCATGTAATCATAGACAAGGCTTTTAATTTCCTATTTTGTAAGTCACAATTATTCGAAGTTTTCTTTACCAATATTTATTTATATTTATTCACCTCTTATAAATTAACAATATTTATTTATATTTTCATTTTCATTCCGATTCTCACTTATGACTAGAATGTGTTTTTCTCGGACATACTGTTAAACTCGTCATCGTCTTCTTCCTCCTCATGTCTTTTATTTCCAAAGGTGCACACTAGTTTTTTATGTTTTTGTTGAGTAATCATATTAATTTACTTATGGGTACACTTAAATTGATGCAGCAGAGGTAGAAAATGAAAATGACATCGATTACACTCTAGCACATCTTCATCCTCCGATGATCCTCTTCTTCGTCGGCGACATCCTCCCGCGATCTGTGGACTCCACAACTCAGATTCTCCCGAATTCAAGGCTCCCCATGATCAAAACAATAACAAGATTGTTAGTATAATGTACTGAAATATAACAAATGAAAAGACCGATTTAAAAGTGTTTAGCTACAGGTGTAAAAAACATTTCACTGTTGTATGATTTTGATCTGGATGGATCATGGATCCATATGTTTTGATGTTTTTTTTTTCACATGACGGGAGGTTGTATCAATTAGGACCATAAAAGTTGACTTAAGCCTAAATTCGATAAAGAACGTTCCTAAGATTGTTGGTTAACTTGTATGGCTATGTAACAGTGATATAAACCGAGTCGAGTCATCTTGTCTAAATAAAGGCCTAGAAAGATTGAGTCGATTGTTAAGGAGTAGGCAACCTCGTCCTCTAAACATTAGGCTAGTCGACCACTAAAATGGGACTCTTTTTGGAAACTTCTAGTACACCTAGAAAGTCACAATGGATCCTTTCTCGTATCTTCTCAATATGTTTGTTACGTTGATTGTGGTACAGTCTAGGTTGATCTTTTATCTGATATTTTTCACACTGATGTCGCTACTTTCACTGTATGGAGGTCGATTGAAACTCTTTTTCGAGATAGCAAGCTGTCTCGAACACTTCAACTGCATCAACACAATTGCTCAACTCTCGCAAGGATAATCTCTCAATCTCTATGTCAGAAGCTCAAAACTCATGTCTAATTCTCTTGTAAACGTGGATCAATCCTTCATAAAATTTGTCTAGTCATACACGACCCTCGTGAATCCCACTTTCACATACTTAAACTAGCATCAACTTATACCTATTACTAGGCAACTAATAAGTCAACAAAGATCAAAAACATTACATCATAACCAAAAAAATGTAGAGTAAAATCTTATTTAAAAGACCTCCAATGCATGAAACTGGAAATCCTAATGCATGAAACATGCATTGCCCTAGAAAAAAGAGAGCCTGAAACTGGATCGGGGAGTGACATTGTTCCTCGATCTCTTCAACAATTACGGCTTGACAAATATTCATCTCTTATAAATTAACGATATTCATTCGTATCTTCATTTCCATTCTGATTTCCACTAACAACGAAAATGAAATCCTCCTATTGTACTGTTAAACTCGTCATCGTCTTCTTCCTCCTCGTCCCTTTCATTTCCAAAGGTGCACACTATGTTCTATGCATTTGTTGAGTAGTCATATCATATTATTAGTTATTTTACTTAATTATGGGTACATGAATTGATGCAGGAGAGGTAGGAAATGGCATCAATGACCTTGATTACGCTAAACCTGATCATCATCCTCCTCAATCCTCCGGCAATCCTCCGAAGATCCAAGGACACCACAACTCATCAGGTCCTCCCGAGGTCAAGGCTGTGAAAGGTGGCAGCGGCTGATCGGCTTGAACGTAATGTACTGAAATATAATAAATAAAAAGACCGATGTAAAAGTTTTCGGCGTACATCATACTTATAATAAAAGACTATTTTACTATTTTGATACGGAATGAGATCTGCTCCTTAAGATTTTTGGTTTACTTGTTAGATATGTAACCCGTGTTCTAAAACTCGATCGAATCAGCCTTCTAAATGGGATTATTAAATTGTAGACGTGATTTTAAGGGGTACTACTCTAAATTCAAGTAAAACTCTCCTATTCTTGCCTTTTCTTTTCTCTTTAGAAAAAGAATGATAGAATAATAACAACGATTTCTTTTAATGATCCACCTGTTTATAGCAATAACGTTACAGAAGGGAAACCTCGAAGACCTTTTTTGTGAAACGCTGACGGTTTTTAATGATTTTTTGTAGATTATAAAAACTTACAAGTTAGTTTATGATAAAAAAAAATCAGTCACGAGATTAATCTTTCTAAATAAAAGATCAAAGTGAACGCGTCATTGAAGTTACTTATTAAGAAACATATGATTCGATCTAATTCATTATTTAATGATCCAACCATATCATAGTTTTATTTGGAAATAACTTTTCCATGAATAGAATGTTTCAATCTTCTACCAAGACCCAAGTTCCTCAATAACCCTAAAAAGCCTAAAGTTACCATTTTGTGCATGTGCAATGTCACTTCCCATTCCCAAAACCCTCCCTAAATTCATGACATTGGCACCTTTAATCTCTTATAAATTAAGCATCTTCTTGCATCCCTACTACACACCTCTCCATTTCTACTAGTTTCCGTTCTCGTTTTCATTATCGACTCTATCACGATGAAATCTTACATATCTATAATTACTTTCTTCTTCGTCCTCATCCTCATCATGCCTTGCTTTTCAGCAGGTATACACATTTTTCACTTTGCTAACAATCATGTACCTTAGCACACATTGAAATTATGCTACTTGATGCAGGAGAGGGAGGTTCGAGCGATTTTGATATCGATTATAAACCTCCAAGAACTCATCCTTACCCTCCCCCACCACCCTTTGGACTATTTCGACAAGCGCCTCCAGTTCATGGACAGACTGGATCGGTTTCTTCCAAATCTAAGCTTCAAGAGGTAATGTACAATGCCTATACTTCCCTTATTTAGGATCGAGTTTTAGAAATAGGCTTTTGAAGTGTTCATGTTCATTGTTTCGCAGGTCAAAAAGACAATGATCAAGAAACCTTAGAAATATTATGATATGGTTATAATGTTATAATGTTATTATGCATAAGTATATGCTTTACAGATATGGACATGGTGATTGAGCCTAAAATTAAGAGAACTATGTTGATGTAATAATATATTAGAACAAAATAAGCAACATACTGATGTAATCCTTTGGGCTCCTAATATTATAAATAAATAATCTTTGAAGTTTTATTTTTAGAATGAAGTTATATGCATTTTAGTTCTAATTTAATCCTAGTTTCTTTTTCAATTCAATGGGATTGGGTTGCTTATCACAGCAATATTCACTACAGTTCATAGCCTTTCAAAGAAAATCAAAATCATAATGGAACAATTTGCATCAAAAAGAGGAAAAAGCATTCTCACTTCCTGAATTACTGAGACAGTATTGGTAAATCCAAGTCTAGATTACTAGTAATAAGTTAAAAAGCTAACAACCAAGCGACAGTGTCTTCAAAACAGTGCTCATCAAAGATGAAGCGTCTAAACATGCAAGTTCAACTTTGGGAGGAGAATGGAGATTGTACTTGAATGTCTACTCTCCTGGTGCTGAGACACCCTGCTTCAGTTTCTCCCTCTTCATCTTCTTCTTGGAGACGGGCTTCTTTTTCCTAGGAGGAAGAGTCCTCTGAGCATAGACATACAATACATAGTTCCCGACGAGAAATGTCAGCAGTAGCCCACCAACAATAATCAACACTATCAATCCTGGGTTCAACCCTTGGACTTCTGAATCCTTCAAATTTCCCTGTTCATGATAAAATTTGTCATCTTTCTGTTGCTATAAATGTCACAGTGAACGTGAAGACATTGGAAAGAAAACAAGCAGATTCAAGTTCGAGCAACAGTGAATCACTAGAATCTTACCATAATGGATGGGTCGTGATGTGCAAACTAACCAATATCTAAAAAAACCAAAATTTTGAAACCCCAAGTGTTGTTTGATATGAAAGCATAATAAACCATTATACTCATTTACCTCTACTTGGTTTGATAGATGTAATCCCAATTCTGGGGGGTGGGGTAAGGCTTAGATATAGATGTTGAATTGTGGTTGATGCATTTCTAACCAAAGGGTTCAGTTTCTTATTTGCATATCATGTATGCATATGTTCATAATGTACAGTTCTGTAGTAGTTTGGCTTGGCGCAGCGTCCACAATCCCCACCAAATGTTATTAATGTAACTGTTACCAGCACTATGGAAAGTTGATAGGAAAAGCACAACATGGCTAATTTATCTGTCCACCAGAAGTTGCATGTGTTCATGTGATTTGTATTACGCTACAACGATTCATATTTAGCAGTAAAAAGGCTGTGGCTTTGCAAAATAAAAGTTGCATGTCGGAAAAATTCCTCATCCTCTTCAACAAAAAATTGCTGCCGCGATTCATATTTAGCTGAAAAGGATTTAGCAGTAAAATAAAATAGAGTCCAAAAAGGCCGCGGATTTGCAAAATAAGTTGCAAATCTTGTTGTCAAAATAGCACCAACTTACAAGTTGTATATGTTGTTGTCCAAATAGCACTGACTTATGTCTATTACTAAGCAACTAAGTCATGAACAAAGACAGAAAACACGACATCATAACCAAAAATATGACAAGTAAAATCTTATTCAAGAGACCTCTGCAGCTACACTATGTATGAACTGGAAATCCCAATGCATGAAAAATGCATCGACCCCAAACCAAAAGTTGCAGAGAAGCATGCACATTTACTACGAAAAAAACCCAGTCTGAATTTGAACTTTCAGATCATTTTTCTCAGAGACTAAATTGAGCAGCTAATTAACCACAGGAGCTTATTGAAGATCCTATGCAGGAACTGGTAATCAGAAAGCATGTTTCATGCATTGATCATTTGAACTCACACAGCATTCAATCGTACCTCAAAATTAAGCAGTGATGTGTGTGCATTTCTATATAAAAAAACACCTTTCTCCTCAAATCTCCAAGTAACTGAACATAGCTAACAATCAGAAACTTCTTGATTACATGGTCAAAGTGAAATCAGAAACTCTACATATAAACCAATCCTTCTCCATCCAAATTAAGCTTAAAATGACAATCACAACCAGAACTAGATCAGCTGGAAGAAAAAAAAAACTTGGCAACCTAGATCTCTATTCTCTACACAGAATACATAAATCGAATCGCAATTACACAGATCTCGAATTCCCGGTCATGAAATTGAATCTACGAGAACATACCATACGCTCGAAATCGTCTGCCATGGCCGCGACTCAGACAGATCAGCTCACGAGTGGAAGAAGAAGGGCAGATGCAAGAGTTGGAGCCGAGAAACTTCGACAGATAAAAATGGACACGAAGTAAATTTCAGTATCTAATAGTATCAGAGTTTACAGAAATACTATTTTTACCCCTAATTTCCTACTTATTTCTTTATTTTCCCACTGGACCGATATAACATAAAACAGGCCCCAAATGGATTGATTTGGGCCATACATGGGCTTATAATCTAGTATGAAATATATTTTCATGTCTCTTGGACTGAGAGCAAGACTAACACGGAGAATTTGTTAAGTCGCGGACATTCGTTGGAGAATTCGTTGATAAAACGATTTCTCCGACTCTGTATTCTTCGTCAATGTCAGAGTAGAGAATTGACACGATTTGAAGTATCGGGTAGTGAATTGATAATAACCAAAATACGGGGTAGTGAAATGAATTTACAAATTTTCAAATATAGGAAGTACACTCATGCAATGATTTTGCTCTATATCCAATACAAAGTCATAAACAATATGGAACCAAAAATGTGTTTAAATATCAGAGCTCTGTTGATGCTTTTTCCACATTAACATTTGAATTATCTGGTTCCGAAGTCTCATCATCAGGTAACAATCTAAACTTCAAAATCTTATGGAGACAAGTGATTGGCTTCACTTGCTTCCTTGGAGCTTGATTTGGATCCATAATGCACATTCCAGTAAAAAGGTTAGCTTCTGATGGTCCCGTCTCTTCATGAACCACAGGTTCTGAATCTGCATAAGGAGTTGGTTTCAGTAACAGGAAATCAAGAGGAAACATATAATCAGTTCATCAAAATCAAACATATTGGTCACTTCTTAAGAATAAGTTCCCGGACTTCTAGGTTTATTCAGAGATATGTTAGATAACAGATACGTGACTCACCATCTTCTGTTAGAACAATGCAAGTCCCGATTGTTTCTTCGTATTGTCCAATCTGTCAAGCATGCACAGTAAGGGAATCATGTTCAAACTCAAAATTAAATAATCATAGTCATGGTTACGAAGCTGAAAAACAAAAGGGAAGATAAGAACAACAATCAATTTACTTCAGTATTCAATCAAATTTCCCGGGTCTTAGGAGAGTGCAAATCAATAAGTTATCAATGGATGTCAAGGACTTGAGCAATGAAGAGATTTGATGCAAGTTTTAACCAAAATAAATAAAACCATTCAATTCAGAAATACACAATGGTTCATCTTTCAGTAGAAATTTGGAACCAAAACATCATAAACATTAACTTTCGTACAGGTTATGATACAAAAGACAAGAATTGATTCAATAACTCTGGTTATGGAAGAAGCAGGACACAAATTGTTACTGAAACACTTACTAATCAACTAAGAAAAATGAAGCTTCATTCCCATTTGCAAATCACTTACCAGCTTCAACTTGTTATCAATAGTCAACACGGGGTTCATGGTTTCCAGACCCTACAATATATCAAAAATAAACAAAGATAAGTTGCAAAATTTCACCCACAAAACTGATACAAACTGTAAATCCAGCGGGAAAGTTCAGTTCTTTTGGGTAAACACAACTTCTGAAGCAATAAAATCTATATGGGTATTAAAAAAATTTGGGAAAAGGTGAATCAGAAGAGGAAAAAGGTGCTGGGTCAGAAAATTGTGATGAAACCTTACAGAGAGCACGTATGGAGTGTCTGGTAAGAGGTCGATGAGCCCATAGACACAGTCTAGATCGAGCATTACGTATTCCTCATCTTCCTGATGATCCTCCTGAGGAACCCTACTTGCCTACATAGCCAAATTGAACACACATTCTTATAACTCATTTAGTTGTGAACAGATTGATGAAAAAATACTCCGAAAACCCCAAAATGCTTTAAAAGTCACAATTTCAATTGGTGTTCTTATCAGAACTTAGACTTATAATCATAGAGTTAGAACATTTTGATCAACTGGACCAATACATAGACTAAATCTAACACTATAAATACAGGTCAATTAAGACCACATATAAGTTGTGTTAAGCTAAGCAGAGAAGCAATATGGCCACAGTTAAAATTGAACCCAGAAATGCCTCCGGCGAGTCCCCTTTCCACTTCGTGCTCCGTTTCTGCGGCGGCGCCCAAAACTAGAGCCAATAATCGATCGGAGAAAATTAAACTACAGCTAAACTTACTCATCACAAGGTCAAAGTGAAACCAGAAACTATACATTTGAATCAATTCAGCTCCATCGGAATTGCACAAAAAATGACAGTCACAGCCAGAACTAGATCAGCAACAAACTTAGCAACCTAGATCTCTAGTTCTCTACACAGAAAATACAAATCTAATAGCAATAACACAGATCTTTAACTCTAATTCATAAACTTGATTCTACGAGAACATACCATACGCTCGAAATCGTCTCCTGGCCGCGACTCGGACAGTCACGGAGTCAGCTCC
>JAYMSU010000926.1:0-11767 GCA_036897765.1 Erodium chrysanthum | reverse complement strand
TCCCTATTTGCTGCATAGACTTTGACAAGTCATCCACAGAGAACGGAATGCTGTACCATCCAATCAAATCGAGCCACACGTCAGTGACACAACGACATAGCAAAAACCAAACTCATCACTCTCAGACGTTACCTTGAATCATCATCCAACAGGAAAGAACTACTGACTGCATTATTGGAATCTTCAGTCATCATCACTCTCATATTGGATATAACCTGAACACAAACATTATTCATATTGGCCCCTTTTTGTCAACCCCGCATAGTTTGAGATTGCATGCATATAAACTTACATCTGGGGACACACTATGTGTTCCATACTTGTCATCCCAATACATCGTGCCAATACGATATAGCTGTTGTATACTGAGCACCTGTAAATGCAGAAATTGTGGTAGTTAAAGTATACAGAATCTGTTAGTAGAGATTGTATGTTGTTCACAACATTCTCATAATAACCATCCAAGAACTTTTGAGTTTATGGCTCTAACCCAAGTTATCCATAAGTTCTAAGATTTGGACATGTACATTTTAAAACTTGAATGGCTTTTATGAAATTGCTGAGTACTATTATGCACTTATTTGATCATGAACTGACAGTCTTATCACTTACCGGGCATAGGTCATGGCTAATCTCATCCAGTGTTTTCTTCGGTTTTTGATGTATGACCTGGAAGCAAAAACAAAATTGAGCAAACTTCACGTTATCACTTCCTTATTCAGTATCATTATGAGGGGTATGAAATCGGAGGAAAAAGAATAAAAATTGAAATGGGTACAGAAATGTTTACCAGAAAGCCAATAGCCTGCCTGATATGCTTAAGCTCATCCCAAGCTGAACCTGCGTACTACAATAGAGTTTCAGTTCAGTTCACATGCTACAAATATTTAAAGGGATATTCTCACTCAGCTACCCCTAAGTTTAAGTTCACGGGCAGTGGGTTAAGAATGATGCATATTTAAGGGTAGCTGAGTGAGATTATCCTAATATTTGAATATAACGAATGCACTGATAGGATTTCGTTTAAGGTACCTCATCGGTTGCCTTGTAACACCAATGCTCCAATTCAGCGAGGCCAGCTTTAACATATTCTCCATTGCTAAATGAACAACACTCTCGTCTTAATAGAAGACTGAATCAGCAAAACAAAAAGATAAGGAGACGTTCCTTTTGCAAATTACAAGCACACTACTAAAAGGAAGGAAGCTAAACTAAGACCTGTTAAACAGCTGAACATTGATGAAAGAAAAAATTTGTGTGAACACCTTTCGAACTAAGAATGGGGGTACCTGGAAAAAAAGGAGCAAGAGAAGGATACAAGAAAATATCTCAATATATGCATTGAGGATAAAGTTCCTGGGTACCTTAAATGAAAGCTAAAATTGCCTTGAAACATGAGTAATTTTCTTCTAATTTTTGTAGGGGTAGACTACAAAGCACTAGAAAAATAGGAGATTAATGAAACAGAAGAAAAGGCAGATGTTCACTAACATGATTTGCTTTCAAAGTGTTTAAGAAGTTGCTAAGACTCTTCACAATTCCTTGCCAATGAGCAATCAAAGCTTGCTGTGCTGCAGTGTTTGCAACTGAGCGTGTTCCCTTAACCAAGCTTGCTCTGGATGTTCTTGGAGCCTATGTCAACATACAAGTCCACAAAATAAATGTATATTGATAAGTACTACTACGATAAAACAACAGAGCATTACCATACTTTTTTACCAGATGGACTATGCTAATAAGCAGTTAATATACCTGGATGCATAACCCAAGCAATGGGGAAATTTCTTTCTTCAAGTTATCCCGAATCATTCCATAAATTTTTTCCACATATGCTGTAAGCTGCTGTTTAAAAAGCAAAGCTGGGTACTTGGCTTCAACTTGCCGTAAAGTATCCACTCCACCACTACCTCCACTATTTATCAAAGAAAGATTTACTCCTTGCGGAGTTCCACGGAAACTCTGAAGGAGCAAAGAGCAAAATATGAATCTCAGACTCACAGGGCACAGCTTTATAAGACACTCTACTTCTAATCTAAATGTACTGAATTCATTGTATTTACTTGTGTCATCCTTCCAAAGAGAGTGGCTGAAGATGATCGACGGCGTTGTGGAGCCATTCCAGCTGCACCACTTGCTTTGAGTGTGCGCTGAAGTAATAAAAGAAGTGTTGAGGCATTGGATAACCAATATGCCAAGACCTCATTGTTATCTTGGGTCTGAAATCCAAATGGCATTCAAATTAGAGGAGGCGTCTAATGTTTATGTTCCAAACAAATATGAGGTCAGGTATCCAAAACCTCAATAGCATGGCCTATGGTTTGAATGATGCGGTCGAAAATGCTTGTCCGCTCAACCTCAAAAGATCTCCACTGCAGAAGGCATTTGTATATGATGCAGGCAGCAATTGGTCTGTTCGATGAAAAGCCCAAGGGCTGTGCAATACATCGAATGAGCAATTCTTGATTCTCCTGCTGCTTCTCATTTAGAGATTTTTGAGGTTTGTCATCTGCTTCCTCCCGTTGGTTCATTGAAGGACTATGCAAATCCTAAAGCATGAGGTAATCAAACCAGAAATAGTCATTAAAAAATACTTGACCAACTCAAATTGAAAATTCTTCCTTTGATTAAAATTGTAAACTAAAGGGGAATTAAGCTCACATGTGGCGTCTTTGCTTCTAGATGACCGCTATCAACCCTCTGCCAATCATTGGAAAATGAGGCAACCAATTAAAACCAACAACATCATATGGAAATTTCTGAAAGTAATGCATTTCATCTCCAGAAGTACCTGGACTATTGATCTGGAGCGTCCTGAGAGAAACTTATTTGGTGCCATTGACACTGCCTGTTGTCGTAGAACTTTGTTCTCTGATTCTAAATTGGTAAGCTTCTCTTCCAGCCTGACCATAGAAACCACAAAAGGAAAGTAATAATGAGTTAAGACCTCTACATAAAAAGGGGAAGATTAATATTATTTGGTTCTACAAGTTCTTTAAGTGAGATCAAAACATTATTAAGGCAGACTCAGTTCTGTATCGTGCTCATAATAATATCACTGTCATCTCATCTGTGACAATTCATCTTTCCTGCTTCAGAATTATAATTAGATATCCAAACACGAAATTTCATCAACAAAAAAATCAAATAGGTCAGTGATGTACCCTCTCACAGATTCCTGAAGTTGCTGAGTCCTTCTCTCTGTTTCATCTAACTTTTTACGTTCATCTTCAGCTGCCTCATTGGCTTCCATGTATTTTCTTTCGCAATCCTCAGCTTTTTGTTTCTCTGACTCCAATGAGGCCTGTGAGGAGATGAAGTCAAGGTTGAGAAGTGAGACCATATCACTTGTTAGCATAACATATGTCATATGATCAAATGTGTGGACCAAGAAACCATGTTGAACATTGGCGACTTAATAGTATTATAGATGAGTTTGTGCAACGGATTAGGTACAATAAGACATAGTGACATATATAATCCTATCTCATTGGGTACCTATGTGCTACAGGTTTACTTGTTGATAACTACTAAAGCTCGATCCAACTCCAAAGTTCAAGACTATCAGTGGAGGGCTCAACTAATATGTAAAGTTGGTTGCACACTGGCGCAGGGCAAACCTAAAGGCTTTCCATTTGGTGGGCCTCACCTTTAGGCTTTCTACTTCTTCTGTTAAGGCTTCCACTTGTTTGGTATCTTCAACAAAAACTTGGGTTTCTTGAACAACAGGAGGTGCCTCTTCAACAGCCTTTCTTGAAGTTTCTTGTTCTTTGGCAAGAACTGTAGTTTCTTCAACTTTGGCCTGCATTGCTTGTAGTTGTTCTTGCAATTTAGCTATCTCCTGTGCTTTGGCTTCTTCCAGGTCAGTCTGCCAACAAAAAGCATGATGAAAAATGCAGTAATGTCATTCAGAACTTTAAAGTTCTTCATATTGTAAATCATCAATGGATAAAGGAACTGAAAGAGGTGGAACAGGACTAGGACGCCCATTAAAGCTGTTCACTTACATAAAACATTTACTGCAGTGGAATAATGCTTTCTTGCTAAATGTCAAACCTTAACTGTTACTTTTTTTAATAAAAAAGACTTTGATAGATTTCTAGATTCTAGAGTCTTGTATAATGTGCAACATCAATCTGTAGGATATTAAAATTACCCTTAAGCGTTTCTCCAATTGTAAACGCCATGTCAGTTCCTCCACATGCTTTTCAAGCTTATCCTTTGCTTCTTTGAGTGCGCCAGTCTCCTTTGCAGCCTGCAACAAGTTGAAAATGGGTAAGAATATCCTTAGTTTAAAATTTCAAGTTCATGGAGGATAAGAGACTGATTATCACACATAACCGCTCAGTCTACTGAACATGTATGTCTTTAAGTTATAGACTGATTTTATAGTGTGATAAGAGACTGAATAACAATTCTTTAGCTCTACAATTACGGAATTGAAAATCTATGAAATAACTAGCATATCCTTTCTAAAATATAAATAATGAATTATAATACGAAATATTATCGAATACCAACCATTTTGAGTTTCCTAAGTTCTCTCCTGGCAATTGTTCCCCTCCTTCTGGTCTGTGCAAGTACCACTCCTTTCGTGAGCTTCTTGAAGTATTTGGCGGCCTTATGGCAACGCCACCTGGCCTGCATTTCACCATATTTCAAAAGATAGTTTAGCTTATAACAACTGCACACATTAAAGGATTAATCACCTATGAAATCAAGGATATAACCTGAATTGCAATTGATGCTTTACTTTGCTTCCTATGTCTGAATTCTTTACGAGCAGCCATGGCCCTTAAACCTGTCTGCAAAACAATCACAGAGTCCCAGAGTGCTCTGTAGGTATTTTTGGCATGGTATCTTCGAGCATGCTTCTGAATTTTTACAGCAGCAGCCTGCTTGCGCATGTGCTTAAAAATATCACCAGCCAAACTTGCTACAAGTCAAACACACATGAATTTGTATTAAGGAATTCAATAAACACCACAGATAGGTTATTATATCACACTCATTATACACACATATATTTAGATAGCTCACCTCTGCACAGAGATTGCATGACAATGGTAGCCTTTCGTACTGCAATAAAATGTCTGCGAGCAATATGAGTTTGTATACGTCGCTGAATAGTTTTTGCTGCCTTACTGAGAACCCCATTTCTCAATGCATCTAGTTCAGCCATCTGGCCAGCTCTTAGGAAGACCTTCGTTTTACCTATCTGCATATCCATTAAATGGCCATCAATGAAGGCTATAAAAAAACTATTTTTATCTTACAAAAGCAGCAAAGAAAGTTCTGACTTTCACCTGAAACCCTTTCAAGCCAATCTTTTCCATAATCTTGCCACAAACAACTTTTTCATCATAGCTGGTCATAAAATGAAACAGTTCAGAATAGATGAACAATCAAGCAGGATGGAAAACTTTGTGTCCAAAACTGAAAAATTATCAAGATGATGTTACTTACGTTCCTTCTATGAGCTCAGGGGCAAGAAGCCCAAATCGATTTATAAACTCAAAGAAAGCACGGCGAGTAGGGTACCCAGCCATACTGATCCTGATTGCCTCTAAAACACCCTATAGAGAACCATTAGTGGTTGTAGATAACCATTAAATAACAAAGAGAAGCTTACCATGTTTTTATGATAATCACATAATAAAACCAGGTTGAGTTTTACGTACACCACATCGCAGTTGTTGCATGATGTTGGCATTCTCGAAAATGGCAGGTTTCAGAAGGTTGTTTGGCTTTACACATCTGACGTAGTGAGGTTCTGTGGAGTTCAATGTTTCCATTAACGATTGTAGTTGTAGCTGTTCAGATCATTAAGATACCAGTCAAGTTTTGTAGCATCAAAACGCATCTTCATGTTTGGGAGGTGAGACAGTTTGATACTATAATATATGTTCATTTTAATTTCCTTTCAGTTTTGTTATTTGATCAATGTAAAATAAAGTAAACGAATACCTTGAAACGAGTTCCAATTGAAGAAAACTTGGAGGATTTACTCGACTCTTCTGGAGGTGGAGGAAAAAGGCCTGCTACAAATGAACATTTTGAAGCACCTAGCAAGTCTTGATGTTCAGGAACCACATAGTCCTTGTTTTTGTCCAGAAATTGCTCAGATTGATATGGAACCTGAAAAAATTACTATCTGATCATGAATCGAACTGCAACAGCAGCTGCACATCCATGATGTTTATGTACCAGATCCATCATACCTCTCCAGCATAATGAGCAACGGTGAAATCTGTGCGTGAAAGTTTTGGCTTGATAAAACGCTTGTTAGTCTTAAATGTCTGATAAAGCTTGTTTGCAAAGGTTTCATGTGTTGACTTAGGAAACATGCTGAAAAAACACAAGGGAACATTAAAGAAGAATAGAAGTTATAAAAAAGGACTTCATTTGCAGTTCAGATCAACTAGTAGCTCAATATAGTCAAAACAAAATAAGATTTTCCTAACAGCAAAGATTCTAAACTTGTAGAACAACGAACTATCTTCCTGTGAGAAGAAAATAGAAAATGAGATTGCGAAGGCGTAGAAAAAAACTGTACCAAGCTTCATCTAGGAGAGCAATGATTCCACCAGGTTTCTGCAAAAGGGAAAAAATGATTGAAAATTCAAGACAATTATTTAAAGATTCAAGTGTTCGGTTCAACAAAAAGGAACAGAACATTGCAGTCAGAATTATGCACACTTAGTACTTCCCCACCCTTAGTTGAACAAATTATAACCTGTAAAGCACAAATTTGGAAACAGACACAAACACATACATGCATGTAATAAATTGTGCGAACTTGATATTTTAAGCTACATTGAAGTTGGATTTAACCACAAGTATGCTGAATTAAAATTCAAGTTTGTTCCATTTCAAATTGTTAAAGCCCGACCCCCTGTAGGCCTACCTTCCACTAGTCACTTCACTTCTCTCCTGTTTATTTCTATTTTGCCTATCCTTGCCTGTTCTATTTCGTTGCCTTTATTTCTTTTTTATTTTTCTCTTGTATTTCCAGTTTTTGATCAAGAGCTTGTTGATCCTACTTCAGGATCTCTCTCTTTTAAATAAACCTTTTTTTATTGCTGATAAAAAAAAATGTGGTGGCTTGTGTTGAGTCTAAGATCAGTTCACTTTTTGGTTTGTATATGATAATTGTTAGATTAGGTTCAGATTCAAACAATGGCTATCAGTTCAAACACATACCTTTTCAATAAGTTCCAAGACATCTTTATTATCAACAAATTCAATGTAGCTCCAATTAATCTGCTCTTTTGTGTATTCTTCTTGTTCCATCTTAAAAACGTGCTGAAAATAATCATGAACCAATCTTTAAGTCAAAAGACAAAAACTAGACTACCAAGGTTCAATCAGTCAACGTAAGATCTAACCTGGTTGAAATGTTGCTGCAACTTTTCATTTGTGAAATTGATGCAAAATTGCTCAAAACTGCATGCCATCCATTGCAAATATTAAGATATGCCGGTTGTCAACCCATACAATTAAGAGGTGTGCTTACATTATTTTTTAGGGGGAATTCCTTAAAAATTACCCTCACGAATTGCCCACAAACGGAAATCTACCATTTCAGAAAAAATGATCTTTTGGTGACCCTTTGAGTTGTACGCTGTTCACTATTAGATCTCTGTTAATTTTTAAACATAACGGTTATTTTCCCCTGGACCTTTTAAAAAATAACAAGGGTAGCCGTAAAATCATTTTTTTCTCAAAGGGTAGTTTTCCATTCGTGGGCAATTCTGAAAGGTAGTTTTATGGAATCCTCCCTATTTTTTTATAACTGGCTTTTCACTTCAAATATATGTATATATTCGAGTGCTTTACCTGTTAAATTTAAAGCTTTCAAAACCATAGATGTCAAGGACCCCAATCAAGCATTTAGAAGTAGGATCTTGTCCAATTGAGTTGTTGATTTTATCTACCAGCCTGCATAACCAAACATGCACACACTTAAAACCACTCCAGCATAAGATAATATCTGTAACCTTAACAGCTTGCCTTATACCAGTCAAACAATCGAGAATATATTGTCTTGGCTAACCCATCCCTGCTAATCACCGCACTTTGAGCATCAAGGCTTCGCTTAATAACTTCCTCAGGAGTTATCATCACACGCTTACGTAATGCATCTTCCAAGCCATTAGTATCACACCTGAAGAAAAGGAAAGGTAAAATTAAATAATTACTGAATCTTACTGTAATGAATATTGTTAGTGGTGTTGGGACATAAACCATACATCAGAAGCTCTGCTGCTATTTTAAGATGGAATTTAGCCTTGTCGTCCTTCACAACTGATGTATCACCGTCCTTTCCCTTGGAAAAAGCAACATTGCCAAGATGAAGAATTGCAGCAACAACTCTGAAAATTGCTTCCTTCACAATGCAGACACAGAGTGGGATGATGTTCCTTCCAGATTCTATGTTTTGAAGCATTAGAATGCATGATTCTCAATTGACTGTACCTGATCCTTTTGACTTATTCCAACAACATCCATAGCTCTTCTAGTGGCTAGATATTCACTGGCATCACTATTACCAGCCAGCTCATAGCAACTAGACTGATTAAGATAGTGAAATTCCTTAGGCTTACTTAACTTGTACTTCTCAACTTCCTGTTAACATAAAGAATTTCTAGTCAAATTAAATGATCGAATAATAAGAACATTTTAGCTGAATTCGACACTCCAGCTGGAATATACCTCCTGTGGTGCATTACAGATAAAGTAAAAGGCGTGGTAATTTCGTTCCGGATCAGAAACTTGGCAAACCCGAGACCTTTCTAGAAGGTATGTTCTAATAGCTGCTCCTGAGATCCTTCCATGCTTGTCAAACTGAATCTCCACAAATTTTCCAAAACGGCTGTATTCAATAATAATATTAGGATGAAATCAATCACCAAGACTCCACCCACCAACAATAATATTTCTCAACAGGGATTAGTTTCTTACCTAGAATTATTATTTCTGACAGTTTTAGCATTGCCAAATGCTTCAAGGACTGGATTTGACTGCACTCAGATAGGTTCATATCAAAATTCATACGATTTTGCATATGAATTCAAGGGTGTGAGATAATAATATGTAATTGAAACTAAAAAAATGAATGAAAACTAGATCAGCAATCGTACTTCAAGAACTTGTTGTTCAACTGTTCGTCCTTCAGTAGCAACCCGACCACCTAAATAGGCAAGGTATCGCATAAGCATCTTTGTAGTCTCAGTTTTACCTGCTCCACTTTCACCACTGACCAGGATTGAATTACTCTTTCCCTCATGAATCATTGCCCTGATTCCAATCAAGAAGCAATGAGGCTGACGGATAGGTTCATTAACAGAGAAAAAATGAGATTAAAGAGGGAAAATCAAGTTCACCTGTATGCAACATCAGCAACTGCAAACACGTGGGGGCTTAATTCTCCAAATGGTGCTCCCTTATATTGCTGCATCATATGAGAATCATAGATGTGCGGAAGTCTTTGGAATGGATTTATGGCAATAAGAATATTCCCAGTGTAAGTCTGCCATCACATCAAACATCAAAGTTCCAGCGTAAAGTTTCTGAAAATCAATTTTGATAAGTGCATTCATATATAATGTACACAGTGTGCCAATAATTAACTATATTTTGTGATATAGCTTACCATTAGTCATTTAATTCATATGAGTATTATTTTTCTAGGAGAGTGGTGTCAAGTTTTTAATGTAAACCTGTTCCTTTTCCCTTTATATTTGTAATTGTCATGGGATCAGACTCAAGAGGCACTCAATATAAATCTGTTTCATCAACAAACTCCTTCTTACTTTTAACGATGTAATGTATACCGTGTACCCAACAAACCAACACACACACAGTGCAGTCCATCAGAGGAAATATCAAAATGGTTGATAATTAAAGAGAAGAATTCAAATGGCCGTTACGAGAGAATAGAAGTAGAACCAATATGGTTTAATGGTTCGAAAAGAAAATACCAAATACGAGTTGAAATTTAACCAAGGGTTCTATACTGGTATGAATGACAGAGAACTTACATATATTTCATTCAGTTCAAATCTAGATTTTAGATTCTGTAGAACTCCAGGCTCGTGCAGATAAGATAACTTTGTCATGTCATCAACTCCACCAGCAGGAGCTTCCATATCTTTAGGATATAGGTTTTTCAATTTTGCATTGACCTGAGAAGAGTCAAATATCAGTTCTATGAAGAAGTGGGAATTGAAAACTGGTAGCATGGTCAGTGAATCGGTACAATATTAGAAAGAGAAAAAGGCAATACAGTCCAAGGTCTACATCCATAATGTGCATCGGGAATCAAGACGTGGATAAGTTAGTATAGTCCTCAATTTTGCCAATCCAAACCACATGCCATTGAATCACTCAAGTTCATGTTAACATGCTTGTAACCATTCATCTATCTCATATCCACCAACCAAAACCAATGTAAAGGTCCTCATTCATGAAATTATCCACAAGGAGGTAATGGGCAACCAATTTCAACATTCCAATTCCCAATTCCCCAAAACCCCAAATCAAACTTGTTGATTTTTCTACTAACATCTGCACTATAATGTACTCCATATATTGAAATTTTCTAGCTATCTGTTAACTTCAAAACATACCCATATACTTTTGCAAAGAACATGCATATGACATTTCAAGGATAAACCCAGATAGTGTGATAAAGGAGCAAACTTGATGAGAAATTTACAAAACGAAGACATGATAACGAATTGCATTGACTTTCGCTTCCTTCCTATCGATTTCTTTAGCCAAGGAATTGGCAGTGCGCCCATATCCCAAATATCAGTGTACAGAATAAGATAATATTTTAAATTTATGGAAAAATGAATTTATGCGACTACCCTTTTGAAATCCCCCACTTTGAAAATACACTTTTAAAAAAATTTAAACTTTCCTTTTGAATCGCCCACTTATGAAAAACTACCTTTTGAAAAACTTTGAACTTTAAACTACCCTTTTGTTTGAAAACAGTTCAGATCCGAACTTCTTGTTTATTTCATGATTCATTTGAGACAAGAAGCAAACTCTATGTTCTCTGCTGTGTCATTTTACCTGCTGTAATTGGGAGATTCAAAAGGGTAGCTTACAGTTCACGTTTGTCAAAAGGTAGGTTTTCATAAGTGGGCGATCAAAAGGGTAGTTCAATGCAATTCCCCCTTTAATTAATAAACAAATTAATTTGAGCTTCCAAATACACTTTTGTAATTTCTGCTCCATGTGAAACATGTAGTTTTGCTTGAATCCATGAACATGTACATGTTCCCAATACATGTATTCTTCATGAATGTGCATGCATCAGTGTGAATGTCTTTATGTTTTCTTGTGTGTATGAGTTGATATGCATATCAATCCATCTAGCATCCTCAAATATACACATAACATCATGAAGTCAATGAAGCACTTATCATATTCTTAGTTTAAGACTGTGATAGTACATACTATTAATACAATGAATACCTGTTTACACAACAACAAAGAGAAGCAATAAAATTGATATGAAGTGACAGGAAGCAGTACCTTAACACGGTCACCAACAACATGAGCATCCTCATCAGGACCAAACTCCGTCTTGCCTAAATAAATTGGGAAAAAATAACTAATTAAGAGATAACCTCAGCCTAAGGGCACCAACTCAAGTTGGCCCAGTGGTTAAGAGCTCCCTCCAACACAATGGAGGACCAGAGTTCGAACCCTAGTGCAAGCAATCTTATGGATAAGAACCATAAGTTTGGTGCTC